>VWPU01001595.1:0-68412 GCA_013398955.1 Callaeas wilsoni | reverse complement strand
GGATGGGATGGGAGGGGATGGGATGGGATGGGATGGGATGGGATGGGATGATCCCTGTATTTGCATAAATTTCCTGGGCAAGTTGAAAGCATATAAACTATAAATGCAGAGAACACAATTTTATAACAGTGATGAGGAGCCTGGTGAAATTTTAAAACTCTCTGTCAAAAAAATAAATGAGAGGTAAACTGGCTCTTTTTGTGCTGAGCCTTCATTAGAGGCTGCATCCAAGCTTAAGGAGAAGCAACCTCTAACTTGACTATCTTTCATTGTTGGGATAAATGTGGACATTAGTGTTTCTCCACTTACTGCTAACTTGTACCATACAAGAGTTAAAATGGTACTTTATCAGTCCAGACTTTTGGACACAAAGACGGACACACAAATCTGCATGGAAACCATCACCACTGAATTTGGGAAACAAATTCTGTATGGTTTATCTCGTATTTGTGCCTTCTGCAGTAATATCAGACTGACACATGCAAACATATAATTTTTAAAGAGGGACAAGTGAGAGGAACAGTCAGCCTGTGTCTAAAAAACATTGGTCAATAATGACCACTGGTCAAACTTTTGCAGGTTTTTCTGCAGGTTTTTGCAGAACTTCCTTCATCTTTTTGCAGAAAGGCAAAATCTGTGGCACACAGGTAGTCCCACAGTCCATCAGTTCAAAGCACAAGGAAACAAATGGTCTAAGTCCCAGATGGATTAAACCAGAAAGCCAAACATGAAAGAAGGGATATTTCTGAAGTTCACTTATCTTACTTACTCAATACACTTTTCTTTGGAGCGGTAGCCTGTATGTCCTTACAGACAGAGGGGAAATATACAGCTGAATGAGTAGGGGGTTTTGTATGTATACTACTTGTCTGTTTTATTCACTTACTACCTTTCTTCATCTTGTTTGTCTTTCAAAATTGTTTGACTTACGCTATTACAGGAAAGATGACAATATATGTGGTTCACAGACTGAAAGTAAAAATTAAAGACAACATTATGATTTTCAGTGCACAGATTGTCCTAGGTACTGTCTGAGTAATATTTGATTTAAGTTAGGAGAATAGACCTGTCTTTGAAGAGCAACAGTAAGAAGGGAATTGTCCTTAATTTAGGAGGGATTTTATTTTAAAAAATAAGGAGGAAATATAAATTCAAAGAAAAATATTAAGCATAAAATCAAGCTGATGAAGACAGGTTGAAACAAGAAGTTGCCATTAACTGAAACACTAATGCCTGGATTTGATAACTATTGAGATATGAAGAAACTTGTTTGTGCTATAGAGCCAGAAAGTAGACTACCTGATTCTTCCTGAAGCTAATATCTAAATATTTATGAAGATGTATCAAGGCTCCATGAAAATATAATATATAATATAACAAGATAATGGAACGCATTTGGGTGGTTTTGGCAAAAAGATTGTTCATTAATGTTATTGATGTACACTGGAAGACATCTAATGTGAGATTCGTAATTGAAATGTTACAAATACTTCAGCATATGGATCCTTCACATTCACTTAATTGCCAGTTTAGTAATAATTTTATGTAATGAGGAATTATTAATAATACGTGAAATACTAAATTGACGTAATCGCCAAAAAACGTAATATGACATCCACTGTGCAAAGGATGTTATAATTCCAGGTGTTTTCGTTATATTTTAAACAAGTAATATAACTGGTGGAATTCATCTTTCAAAACTATTCACTCTATAAAGTAGAAGTAATTTTTTTAAAAATTGTCTTTAAATGTAAGACTATTAATCAGATTTTTTTTCCTCATCCTTGATATCCCTTATTAACATCCAGTTATGACAAAAAAAATTGACAAATGATCATTAACAAACTGCCTTACAGTTTTGTGGTGCAAGACTCGCTGTGAAATAGATCTCTGAATGCTGAGTCTTTGATTGTGTAGGGAGAAGAGACCAACACCCTGTTCAGATGGGTGAGAAAAGGGGACGAAATTTGTCTCTTTCCCAGTTGTAGTTTAATCATTGTGGAAGATTGTGATAGTGGGACAAGAGATCTTTTATCTCCAGCACACCAATAAAAATCTTCCGTAAGTTTGCAATTACTGAAAGTCAATAGCCTATTGGTATGAGAAATGTACTCTTCGAGGACAAATGTCCACAACACAGTTATCACCTCTATTGCCACACGGAACAGATTGAGCAGGCACGGAGAATGTCAGGCACCTCCCCAGGTAATCCTTGTCACGGCAGGATCGGCGCACGCTGATGTGGGGACCAGTGAAGTGTGCAAGGCCGCTCATTCTCTGGGAGCCCTGTCTAGTCTATGACTTCATTTTCCTGAGTCATTATTCTGACACATCTCATGGGCAACATCTTCAGTGAGAGAAAAGAGCCAATATGAGTTTTTACTTAAACTGGTATAAATCAAGAGAAACCCTACTGAAGCCAATGACTTTCCATACAAAATCATAAAAGCAAGAAGTAAACTGAAGCTATTAATGAACAATAAAATAGAAAGCAAAGTCTTCAATCCCAGTTTACTTCACTTCAGTTTTAAGTGGGAAAAAAAGGAATTGAAGTTCTCTGGTTCACCTGATCTGGGAGTGGGAATTGTGAGACCTAAACTTCGATGTATAAAATTCATCGTGTGCACTTGACCAAATAAAAAAAAAATTAATAAACCAGAATTACTACATGCACCTTTAGCTCTTCTGCTCATTTTTCATAAAGCTTGTATCAGTGATAAATTCTGGTTTAAATTGAAAGGATAAAGATCCATATATTTACTGGAAGAAGGCATTTTCCAAACTTCATTTAAAGAAACTAGATGACAAACATGAAAACGTAAATTAGAGCTCAATTTTATTTCAATTTTAGGTGTACACTGCTTTCAAAAGTTAAGAAGCTTTGGATAAAGGAGATCTTACTTTGAGCCTAAGGAATGCTCCATTCCAGATTTTACTCAGACCAATCAGTGAGTCTTCACAGGGCAACAGTTGTATGCAGAAAGATTCAGGGCTGGAGTTTATTCATTATTTCATGCTTCCTTGAACAATTTTTTAATAAAATCTTACAATAAAATATGAGTTTTAGTACTTCCAATGCCTTGTAAAATACTGAATTATGGGATCTGAGCAGTTCCTTTCTGATTTTCTGACTTGAAAAATCTATATAGAAATAATGTAAACAATATTCAACAGCAAATACAACAGAGGCCTTAGAGAGATCATGTATGTATGTTTCATAAGGGAGATCAAATGAATTATTTGTACATCCCACTACAACAAAATAAGGAATTTTTTGGACTACGTAGAAAGTCTGTGCTCTTTGGGTGATATAATTTCAATGCTAGTACATATGCTATGATTTGATGAATTGCAATAATTACTATGTGCATCGTACTCTTCCCTTCTTGTTTTCACATTTGCAGATTTTTCTCTGTGAGGCTTACTAATGGTTTGTGTTTTAACCAATTTAATACCTCTTTTCTTAAAGCATTTAGAAGCATTTGTTTATATAAAGGAACTGCTGTTGAACAGGCAAAAAGGATCTATTTTAATATTTTAGAAATCAGCAAAATAGTATTGCAGAAAAACAAAGCATTACATATTGTGAGAAATGGTGCAACAGAGTATCTTATTTCATATAAAATGTATTAAGCCACAGCAATCATTTTAGGCAAATGTTTATTTTTTATTTGATCGCTAAGCAAGAGAGAGTTTCATTCATCTTCATTTTTGCATTTTTAAGTCCATATAATTTAGTTCACACTCGAGAACAAAGCTGAATGTTAATAATTTTCCTTTGTGTATTTTGAAAGGCAAATTTTTTTTCTCTTTCACTTTTTTTTTTGTTTGTTTTGCTTTGTTTTGTTTTGCTTCTGCTTCTAGCTTGGTATATAGTAAGGGAAGCATGGTGTCCAAGAAGATATCTTGTTGTCTACAATAAAAGTAGCAGTAGAAGATGGCTGTAATGTTCCTTTTCCCCTCATGAAAGAAGAGAGGAAGACTCAGAAAGGGAGTGAAAGTGTAAAAGAAGGCAGTCAAATTGGAAAGGGGGAATTCGGAAAACTCTTTTTCAGATGTGGTTTGATTCCTGGTAGACTAGAAATACAATTACTATTAGTTTTTTGTGGCACTCTTTTCCTTTCTAAATTCTCTGTCCTTAGCAGTAAGATTTGGATTCTAACTGAAATCAGGGAAGGGTACTCTTGCTTATATTAAGTAGTCTCTTTAACTCTTAGGAGTGCCACTGAAATAAAACACCAACCCATATCAGTTTATGAAACTGCAATCAAGCAAATTTTGTGCAGTCTTTTTTAATCTTAAATATAGTTCTATAGAATACAGTAATAAAGTGCATGAGGTAAAAAACAGGCACATTGAAAAACATAGTGAAATGCTGTGCATTTCACCCGGATCATCAAGAAAAAAAATTCTAATATGACAAAAGTGGGAGAGTAGGCACAATTTTCTGAAAGTGTAACATGTAATAAGTATAGCAGGAGATAAATGCAGTAGCAAGAATTAGTGATCCGGTCCTGAGGGTACCAAGCAATCTCAAATATTGTTAAAGTTCATGGGAACCCTAGGTGCTTGAACCCTATGAAGCATGCCCTAGACAATAAGCTAAGAATTTAATCTCATAAGGAACCAGAAACTATGGTCATTGGCCTTACAGAAATGACATCACTGGGAGATTTTTTTTGCATTAGAGCTGGGGGAACATTTGCTGAAAATTATCTGCAGATACTACCTTTATTTCTCTTTGTAAGCTGTCCACAAAGAGATAGTAACACTGTAAAATTCTCAGCAGTACTTCTTATTCTAAATTAGTCACACACTTCTCCAGTGAATTTTCTCTTCAAAATCTGCTTTTGGTGAATATTTGAGCTACCATTCACTTTTTCATGAGTTATTCATACTAATAAAGCTTGAGCACTCAAGTGTTCCTGGAAAGCAAACGTGAAAGCATTGCAAACATGGCCTAATTGAAATCCACTTTCCACTTTGAGCGAATATTCACAGAACATTTTTCCTACTATTTACTTCCCTTAGTTGACATTATGGGCTAAAATCTCACTGATGTGCACTAAAGAAAGACGTCAGAGCAGAATCCTCTTCAATAATGCAGGTGCAATATTCCTGGAAGAGGCAGGTCTCTTGAACAGGCACAGCATGATTTAACCTGCTCTGTACTTTCATTTCGTTCAGAGGACAGCCTTAAAGGAGACCATTCAAGTGGCTAAGTGAACTCTCTTTATTGTTTCAACCATCAAAATATAAGAACCCAAGTTGTACCTCGTTCTAAACTCCCCTTCAGTATTAATCAATAAAATTATTCATCTAGCTTCTTTCATAATAACCAGTGATCAACTTATTGCTGGTGTTAAGATAAGCTTCTTCAGAACACATATTTGTTGCTGACATGAGAGGACACAATACAAGGAGTGACCAGTGGTGTAACTTGTCTTATATTTACAGTAGATAGATAGATAGATAGATAGATAGATAGATAGATAGATGGAAGGATGGATGAAGCTATTCCCCCTGAGACATCTTGCGCTATGGAAATATCCAAATATCTTCAGTCCGATCCAACAAATTTTCCTGTACAGACATGTTTCAGTGCATTAGGAACCTCACCCTTTCTAGGAACATGATGAGGCCTGTAGAGCAACAGGAGTCTCCAGAGGGCAATTCTGATCTTGGTGGACCAAAACTACTTACTGGATGTGCCCCAATTTCCCCGTCAATGAGAAGGAGACCGTGCAGTGACATAGTGCACAATGGATGCACACTCAGAAAAGTGTTGGTATTGGGGAGAAAAATTCAGATCCTCTTGTCTCCAGTGTCAATATGTAAGAATTTCCAGTCCTGCTATCAAACTCCCATGTAAAATTATCTTTGTATCCTTCTTGAGATGTACTAGTCTAGTGAGAATCACTCATTCATGCTGGCAATTCCCTGCTACTTTGATTGCTTTTTAAGCTCATCTCCTCTTATTTACCCATTCATTACAGACTGTTAAGTGAAGCACTGAAAGAGATAGGAGATATTACATCTCCCACAGAACTCTCAGAGGATGAAAACTTCAAGAAAGTTTGTTACAAGTTGTGTTTATATTTCTCACCCTGAAGGCTGCATTGCTAATGTCACAAAACCTATTGACAGTTTTTGGGAGATTTTTCTGCAAACCTAGTGGACACAGCTATCTTTCCATAGTTTTGTGCATGGCCCCTCTGGGTCACAGCTCAGCCATTTAGATGAGTGCCCTTATGTCTCCCCAGATTTGTACTACACATAAATTGAAGCCACTGGCTGATAGGAAACAAATAAAAAGTAACTTCTTCATAATCCTCGACATAATATACAACCTTTGCATACAAAACAGATAATTGTAACACATGCAATTCACCCTTATGGTTGTACAGATTTGTAGCTACCAAAACTTTTTTATTGGTACATGTATCCTGTCACTCCAACTATATCCATTGACTACATGCAGATAATAAAAATATCTCTACTGCAATAGTTCTTCTTTCAATATGACATATCTCATTGCAATAGATTTCCTTCAACAAGGTTGCAAGACATGAAGTCAGCTCTCTCTCAAGCTGTTTTTTTTTTCTTTTGGGTTCTAAGTACTCAGTCATTAAAAAATCCTTTCCTACATACTAAATAGTGTCACCCAGTCATTTTCATATAGTTAAATAAAGCACTATTCCTTGGGTTTTAGGTCCAATGGCCACACCAAGAGAATACAATTCATTCACTAATTAAATGCCCACTACCTCCATCACTAGTGCCTGCCAACTCCAAATTTATATTGCAAAGAACTTTCATTTTATATGATGCATAGAAAAGAAGAAGAAGAAGGGAGGAAAAAAGACCAGGACTATTAATACGTACAAAATTACCTCTTTAAGGTCAGGACCACCTCAAAAACAGTCACTAGAAATGGAAAGGAGATTCTTAGGTTCATAATAGTGTAGTAATGATATACATAATAGATCTGACTTTTTCTATGTTTTACAAATAGCTAGTTGACATACTTTTGTTGTTACTCTGTAACTACTGGTTTATTGCCCTATTGGATGGGGGCAGAAAGGCATGTCAATTTTATGTGGCTTATTGTCAAAGTTCAGAAAGCTAGATTAGACTGAGTTCTGGTTATGCTTGCAGCCAAACTACATACTATTTTTCCTGGACATAAGTGTGAAAATTAGTATGAATATTTATTTTAAGCCTAGTTCCGTTTCAGCTTCCCTTCATCTCTACCGTCTCCACATATTTGAAACACAACTTATTTAGTTACATTTTTTAGAGGTTATTTTTATGTTTTTAATTGTTCGGTAGACTTAGGGTATGTAACAATGGATAGCTGTGCAATACATTAAATACTTATGGGTATATTGTGCCTTCTGTTATAATATAAAATCCATCTATTCTGGTTGATGGGTTTTAACCTCACACAGAATACTTTAAACTCCATTTGGACTTGTGCCTACAATCACCTTAGCAAAGTCTCTTAAGTAACTGCGCACAGCCTAATTAGTATGCATTATCAATTAACAAACTTAATAGCCGGCAGATTGATTAGATCCTCTGTTGCAGGGGCAGAGCTGAAGCGAAACAGAATGAAAAATCATTGCACGCATACACTGCTGCTTTGTTATTTTCTCAGATCCCCTCCTCCTCCTCCACATTCCTTTAATTAATGCATACATATGGTTCTGAATATCTTGTAAACTGGAGCTTGCTCTAACTCTTTAATAAAACTCACTCGTAGATGAGAGAGCCATAGTCCATGCCTTATTTATTTCTGGCTGAAAACATAAACCATTTGTTTTCACCCAGGTCTTTCCTCTCTAAATGATGCAAATTTTAGAGATCTGCTGCTTCTAAGCTGCTTGTTTTCACAGTGAGTGATAGAGAAAAACAGGTAAGTTGGAGCTGTGTACATCACTTCAGATAACCATTAGCTGAGAAGGTGGTTCAGGCATCATGCTGATGGTATGCTGACACATACCACAAGGTGGATGCAATAATTACTGTTATTAAAAAAACCCGTAGCACAAAACAACGCATGTAATTTTATAAATTCTGTTATATCGATGAGCTGGAAAATAAGAATACAGGAAGTAAAGCCTTTCTATTTTGAAACTAGGAATCATACTAAAAAATTTCACTGTTAATTTTAGATAAAATGCTGGTGTTCGACAGGATTTGCATCCTTTGATGCAAGTCCTCGAAGACTACTGGAAACAACACTGAAGACTATCAGTTGCTGCCTTACAGTGATGGCAGGGTCTATTCTTGGGCAAATCAGCCTTTGTACATTGAGAAAGAAAGTGGTGCTTGCTATAGTGATGCAAGCACTAGCAGCAAATTTCAGTGTTAATATCTATTTAGCATTTATATAGTATTTACATATGCAAATCACTGAAGAAATATTAGCTAATTAATCCACAAAACACAGTGGTCAGGCAGGTCATGTAAAAGCATCCATGATGGTTGGTACTGGTAAGTCCAATAAAGGTACAAAACAACATTACCAAAGGCATAAAACGTGCTGTTGTCAAGACCTAAGTCCCAAATTCCTACATCTGCACCCCTCAGTGAGGTTGTGCTACCAAATGTTACCATTTTCCTAACCACAGAGTCACAAACCCAATGGCTGAGGTTGGAAGTGACTTCTGGATCATCTGGTCCAAGCCATTTACCCAAAAGTAAAATTTCTTAAAGAATGGCTGCTCCTCTGAGTCCTCTGAGGAGTCATATCTGAAGAAGCTGGTGGCTTGATATAAAGGCACTGACAGACTAAATTCCCTAGTTGAGAAAGGAGCAACAGTTAAGGGTGGTGTGCCAAACCGTATTTTTCTTTTCCAAGTAAGAAGTTAAGCGTGCTGATACAAACTCAGTAAAATACTCTGCAGTACCTTGCCAGAGGAAAGGTGGTACTTATCATTGGATTGAGACATTCTTTGTCAAAAAACCTGGAAACTTGCAGACCCTGCTGAGTTCAGGACTCCCTCCACAACAGGAGATATTCCTCTGTCTTGTTGGCACTTGAGTGTTCCCACTACTCCACTGTCCCATTTCAAGCCATTCAAAGACTTTCCACATGTGTTTTCGCTCCAATGTCATTGCTTTCTCTAGCCCACCATTTTCTTTTTTGTAAGCATGTTCTCCTAAACAAAAGAGCATAAGGCATGCGGAAGCATTATGCTCTGTACTGTCTTTGTAGTCCATTACTATGCCTTAGCACGGCTTCTTTTTTCCCATCCCCAAAAAGGCAAACATAAAGATTTAGGAAGTATTTTTACTCTGAGGTGAAAACAAATATATGTAATTTAAGTAAAACCAATTTAAGCCAAGTTAGAGACTATCCTCATCTCAGGTCATGCTGGTGTCACTTGGGTTTTACATAACGTGTCACACACTCTCTTATCTACTGTCTCCTCAAACACAACTAATTCAAACCCTTTCCACTGCTATGCAGATTTTTTCCCTTTGTTCATCTTTTTTTTTACATCTATCCACTGATGTGCTACTGCTGAAATAAAAGTGATTTTCAAAAAAAAACCCCACACAAGGATATTGCTGTGTGTTTCGATTTAAAGAATTAGACAAACCACAGAGATTCAAAAATGTAATTCAAATATTTTACATCAAAAATAAGATTCTTTGGATTATAAAGAAATCTGAAATACTGTTAGAAGAAACAATAATATCTAAAATATCAAAGATATAACTTTCAGCTGAAAAAGGCTTCCCTTATTAAAAAAAAATTCTTTAAGAAATAAGAAGACTGGAATTCCTTTGAGTCTAGGTAAGGATGGAGCATTAATTAGCTGCCAGAAAATGGTCTCTTAACACTCCAGTAAGAAATATGCCTCTAATTCTCATTATGTGACCCAAGAGAGGGGCATTAGGTCTGTAACCAGTGAAACTAAAATGTGAAAACTTTTTTTTTTAATGATTGGACTACTCAGAGAGCAAGAGGTGAATAATCACCTGCCATCAAAGTATTCACTTCTCTGGATTAGCAGCAGCTCCATACAGGCCCTTTCTCTTCACCTAAACCTGATCATGCTCTGTTTAAGACGGATCACTTTATACAATATAGAGTTTCTGAAAAAGTGAAAAGATCATAAAAAATAAAAGAAAGGAGCTAACATAGAAAAGTTGAAAGTCAATGCAGCAACTTTCTATTACCTCTTGGGTATTGTTACAGTTGTTTTACAGTTCTACAGCTGTTCTGCAGCAATCTGTGATTGTTTATGTTATAGGTATATTATTCAGTGTATATCCTTTACTCTCCGTGTAACAGAGGCCCTCTGTGTCTCTGCATCATGCAAAAGACTCTTGTTTTAGGTTAATGTTGCTTCTTCTTCAACACAAGTCTAACTCATGCAGTTTCAAAATCATTAATGCCCCAAGAACTGTATATACTTTAAGGTGTTTCCTTTTTCGCAGGAATCATGTTTCAAATATTTAATAAATATGTGTGATTTTTGTTGTCCTACGCTGTATGTTACCCTTTACTACATATCCTTTTGACAGCTGTCTGAAACAGAGTATAGTATTCCAGTACTCTCTATCCCATGCTGGAGGCATGAACTGGTACCCACTTCAAATTTAGTACCCTATTCCTTTGATCTGGTTGTTCTGCATGCTCTGTATCTCCTCCTTTGTGCTACCACATCTTATTTTCAACTACTTTTTCCTACATGATACGATGTTACTGTTCATATTTCTAGGGAAAGATTACATCAGTTCATATCTTCTTATACTTTTAGGATTTATAATGCAAAAGAAGCAACAGGACATCCTTTAATATGGACGTACTAAACTTGACAGGATAAACAACAGCATACTCTTACATATCTGAGAGAAGATACATAGCATATTGCAAAACTATTTATCTACATTTTGAAGACACTTTACTACATTTGTATTAGTTTATCTCCAACGTTTAAAAAATCGCAGCTGGATTACTCAACTGCCATAGCCCTAATGATATTAGTATTTTAAGTGCAATTTTTCAAAGTGTCTAGTAATTCTGGCTGCTTAACATTTGGAAGGAGCCCAAATTTAAAAGGGTAGATGTTCAGCACTTTCTGAAAATTAGTTCATTTTATATGTCAAATGAAGTTATTCCTGCATTTCTTGTGGAGAATTTGCTCTACCTCTTATACCAGCAAACAGACCTTGAGGGTGAAGTGGAAGATATGGTGGAACAGAGAAAACCAGCAAAACTCACCAGCAGACAATGTTGGATAAACCTCACAATTGGCTTCTTATTTGTTTCTATTCCAGAAAATTGTAATATGTGTTTCACCTCTTCTGGAAACAACTGACAACTTCAGACAATCCAGGAGGACTGGGCAGATGAGAATTTTTTTCCATTCAAAGGGCTCTATCAGGCAGCTGCAATGACATTCAAGGATTAACTTTCTGTTAAAGAAGTGCCCACCTCCAAAACCGAAGAGATGCCACAAACTTGTTTTCAATGCTATGCTAAAACAAGACCAATTGAAAGAAAACCTACCAGGTCGTTATTTAAATTGCTGTTCGGAGACATGTTGATATCAACTGACAGAGGCTCCTGCTGCTCTTTCAACACTCACTACAACAGGAGCACAAGAATTTCAAGTGGTTAACTGAGCAGAGGTAATTCAGTGGATGATGTGAGAAATACCATTTTCTCTTCTCCTTCCCCAAGACCACAAACTGAATCTAGCTAGAATGGGGCCCCAACAGTTTCCATGTGGCTGACTTTTCAAACTTTTGAGAAGAACAGACCTCTCCCCTAATTTGGTATTCGACTACAGCTATATCAACAGGAATCTATTTCCAATAGTTGCTCTCAGGTAAATGAGCCTTATGAAGGGTAAACCTTCACAGGACCTTGAGCCACAGAAGAGATGTCTTTGAGGAGCTCATATCTGTCACAGCTGTATTTTTGGACACCTCACCCTCACCACAATGCCCCATGATGAGGCGTTAGGAAAAAGATGCAAAAAGAAACTTAAAGCTTCAGCATGTCTAATTCTAACAGGAGACTGTTGGGCACATTTAGGCAGCTGTTCCACATTCTTGCTATTATTGTGGTTTGGAAGAAAAGTGTGTTTCAGAACTTCCCTTATGTCAAAAGCATGTTCAGGCCATATGATCATGACTGAAAAGTCTACAACAGAAGATTCCTCTGTAAATTTGATCTGTCTCCGTTATAGGAATACATTATGATAGATACTAATAACAAGATTATATACTTAATTCTACAGGAACCAGGTCTCATTCAGTGTTCATTGTTTCTTTTACTCTTATAATTCAGTCTGTGATTTTATTGCTTACTATACATCATTCAAATACAGCACTGAATACACTATTATTAAATTACTTCTGAGCTTCTTATACAATGCTCCTGTATTATTTTCTTTGGGACTTACAAACACAAAATATATCTTCACAAGATCCCCGTGAGGCAAAGAAAGGTTCTTGCTTGCAAGTTATAGGTAAGGATAGTTGCCACTGAGGCTGAAAGCAAGACATGAGGTAATTTTGGATACAAAATTTTTTAAAACAGGGGACCTAATTCTTCAGAGCAAAAAATGTATCAAAAGCACTCTATCTGTTTGTAAGAAAGTTCCTACTGAGCTTGGGTTCAATCATAAAAGCTGATTGTTGCATTTAATCAAAGTGCTTTTTTTGCATAACCAGAAAGTGAGAATCATACTTATAATGCCTCTGGTCATATAAGGGATACATGATCTCTGCTTCACAGTGTATGACATAGTGCCATAGATGGAGCTGAGACTACAGTCCTCATCCCTGTTGCTTTTTCTTTTTTCCTGTGCTGCTGTGAATGGGTTAACTGGAGCCAGAACAACCTATTCCTTCGTAGTGCCCTCTCTGATGTGGATCCCTACAGACAAATATGTTAAGTAGTAAAGCAATCGTAAAAAGTGAAACAAATTCATACTGGAAAGACAAGCTCCTTCAGATATTTTTAGAGTATTTTGTGTACTCAGTTTTGTAAGAATGGTAATGTAATATTTATTTCACAATATGTTTAGTTCCACTAGACATGACAGCAGCCTTTGCTAGCAGTTTTACTGCTGTAACCTTTTTTCTTTCCCCAGAAAGATTCCACTCTTCTGTTATTTTCCTCCTGCTTCATGCAAGTTCTTTGATGCAGAATATGCTTTGCTTCCTTTTAACTTAGTTGAATATGGAGCACACTTCTGAGTTGTGAATAATTCATACAAGGAATACTTATTAAAGATTTTCTACCTGGTATCTGCAGAAGACACAGGAAATCACATCATCTATGACCTTGTGATAGAAGAACTGCTTTAAAAATTATTGAGTTATTCTGACCATAACCTAAATGCACTGACTTTTTCCCATCAGGAACCAGGAAATGCCACCCATTTAATTTTTTTAATATGGAGGCGCAATCAATAATCTTCTCTCTCTTTTTGTGGGAGACCCTTTATTCATGATTCCAAGCCTAGCTAAATAATAGGTAGGCCAATGATTTATTTTTAATATGAAAATCTTCTTATCTATCGAATACTTTAGCCCCACAAATGTCAAGTCATTTATTCAATTGTTAAGGTGACTGCTCATTTTCCATATTTTCAATGGAATTATTTCCACTTCAGTGCTAAAATATACTAAGCTTGAAGTAAATCAATTCCCTCCTTGTGCTAAAAATTAGCATAGCACAAACTAATCAATGCTATCAAACACTAGTGCAAAAGCTGTGACAATAACCGTATCAGTGAGGAAGTAAATTGCTTATTATGCCAAACTGGGAAAAAAGCCTCATCAGTCACAAACCATCTGATTCACAGAAATACAGTCTGTGGATCTATTGTTCTCAGAAGTGGGCAACTTTGTTCCCAACGTTATTGAAAATACATCTCCTGTAATAATGCATGGCCCCTGCAAAATTTCTCTGCAGCAGCACCTTCCCCGTGCACAAGTGCAAACGCTCAGAAATATTGAGCCCACATTATACGGGATACAGTAAGCTGCAGTGCCCATTCTCCATCATACACCAGCTCTTGCTTGGTGGAACCCTTGCTGCAGTTCAGATGAGCTGGGGAGATGGCTTTGCAGCCAGGGTTGAATCGGGAGAGCGGGACCTGGCGCTCACCTTTGTCTCCAGCTTCCCGCATGACTAGGTACAGCTGCTCTGTACCTCTGCCTCCCCATCTGCAGACAGGGGTAAATATGTCCCTGCTGACTAGTGGTGTTGCGAGGACAATATGACTAATATCTGCAAAGCATTCAGGTGCCTGAATGTAGGGGTATAATAGAAAACCTGTGTAATAGTTCATTAAAGCAGGGCTGCTTCCACGCCTGTCTAACAAGACTGTCAGCAAGGATGGCAATTAGTGCCAGTGACTGGACCAAGACCACCAACTCGTTTCCTCTGGGCCCCCAAGCAGCCATCTGATGATAATAATTTTGGGTCTTTACCAGGCAGGGACAGACATGAACGGATGAGCTAGAAGGGAGAGGTTCTATGTTCCATTACTAATATCCTGAGCTATCCAGTCCTACTATAAAAATTCACTTTTATTAAAAGGTTATTTCTGTCACTTGCTATAGTATCGCTATCATTCTCTGGGATAGAAATGATGAAAGATCATTTTAAATGTTATCAATGCAATATTTAAACAGCTTTTTTTTTTCTCCTTAGAGAAAGTGCTTTAAAAAGACACCCCCTTCAGCATGTGTTAGCTCTTAAAAGGACCAACCTTTTTTAATCTCACAGTTCCCTGCACATTGTAGGGAGAGGAGAAAGAACAAATCTGCAGTATACTCTGCTACGTTGTACTTCTTGCAGCCTGAAGGGACACTTCTTTATTTATGCTTAATAAATTGTCACAAACAGAAGTTGCTGAAGTATGTGGGTATTGATTTCCAGTAATATAGTGACATTGATATAAAATGAATGTAATTTTAGTATTAATATCTTACACTTTTAATAACACCTTTTGTCCCAGAAGGAAAACAAAATACTTTCTGGGGATCACCTTGCTCCCAGCTGTTGTGCAATGCCTGTATTACGGTGTTGCGTTTGTTTCCTTCAGAAAGAGAGTCCTCCCTGACACTTCTTAGCTATTCATAGCTAGAAGCCACTACCAATGCCCAGATGAAGTTGTAGACTGTAGGAAGCAAATGTACATGTTACAGTTTTTAAGATCCTGCAGCTGACACCCACCCAATCTTCTCAACAAATAACTCTTTCCTCCCTTTCTGCCTGCAGAAATGATGAATGCGAGATAGCAGGCCTTGGTTTTATGCTCTTCTGCAGACAGGACTTCCTCTAACAACACACATGGATTTCCATTACATTCTGATTCAGCAGAAAATTGTATCATGAGCACCACTTGTGCAGCTGAGATTATCAGAGTAGTCCAGGGGATTGAAGCACACAGCTTCCATTAAAATGGATTAGAAGTTCTTCCTGGAAAGGGACCTTCACGTCACTGGACCAGTTCGATTCTCAGTACGAGAAAGAATGCACTTTAGGGAGGAAGGTATGGTGGAGTATGAAGAGGACAACCATAAAACAGGTTGTAGCCAGCCAGGACTTCCCTGCAAGAGAAAGAACCTTACCTTTTTACAAGAATTTTTCAAAACACTGCATCTTACAAAGCCGCTATATTGTGTAGTGTAATTACTCAATGTCTGCCTTTGCTCCATTTCACATGCAGAAGTGGGGGGGGCTGTTTGGAGCCCTCCATTTATGCAGAACACGGGGATAGTGATTATTTCCAAGGCTTCTGCTAAAAGGCACCACAGCAGCATACAAATAGCACTATTTTAAGAGGATAGTTAAATACAAACTTCCTTGGGCCAACTACAGCCATCGCTGAGGAAAGCACAGTTTTGTAATTACAAATATTGGTAAGTAGGAGAGCAATATCTTTGATATGTGAATCTAATTTACTACTGTTCTCTAAGATATAGTTAAATCATCTTGGTAATGAATATGCTGATGTCTGTTTTTTTAGATGAACTTAAACTGATTACTTCGATTGTGAAAGAATAAAATTGTTCTATTGAGGACAAATGATAGCAGCACTAAATCTAGTGTCTAAAACAAAAACATCGTTCTACAGATCCTTTCAACACAAATGTCTTTAGATATAATTTGCAAAGTGCAGGAGTCCCCTTAAGCCTCGCTCCTGTGACGCTTGAGGCCCAGGGAGGTTTGCTACCAGTTTGGTTAAAAGTGCCATAAGAGCAGATATAGGGATGGAAAAGCTCTTTATTCAGCTGTCATGAGTATGCATGCAAATACTTCTGTTGTTATTCACAGACTTGATCCACAGCAAAATTCTGCTATTTTCAGTCATAGCCATGGATGATCAGAGTACAGGTATCTGGACAATATATCCATAGAAAGTTCTTTGCAGCAAAAACTTTCTGTTCTTATAAAAACCCCACAAAACCCCGTCTGCAGCAAGGTGAGCTCTGTTCAACAGGGTCCATAAAAACTTTATGTTACCTGGTGTTGTTTCCAGATGTCCCTGGCAGGACCGCAGAGTTGTTGTACTGCCTCACCTCGTCCAAAAATGCCAAACAGCTCAGCCCTGCTTGAGAACGTGAGATGGTACTGCTGACAAAAATACTGCCTATGCTGGGGACACCCTCATGTTTGGCTTGTCTTCTGTTATGGAACAGCCCTTGCAAATACTGGCATTCATCAGCATTCCAGCACATTTTACAACACAAGAAGTGATGGGGTTGCAAAGAGATCAAACATAAAACGTTAGAGAGTTATAACTGAGGCAGGTAAAAATACAGTAACTCAGTAAATTTTCTTAAAAACACGAGAAAATCTCCACTTGAGAAAATTTTATGCACTTGAGAAAAGAAATAAGAACAAGCAAGAGCTCATCTCAGGTCTTTTGGGCATTGTGTAGTTTTGCAGTCCAGAAGTAGAAGAAGAATTTGATTAACCCTTCAGTTTTGAGTAGATAGTTCCTATTTTCATCAGAACAATTATCTATGCAAGGAAGCCCGGCAGTCTCAGAGAGAACAGCAGTGAAGCAGTAGCATGAATATCACACTCCATGTCATTTTTCTTCTGTGCACATGCAGAAGATACCTGCTTATGGTGCCATCTGCCTGGTGCCTCTCAGAGACCCTAAACTCACTCCCCAGGATGGAGAGTATGAACATTTATGTGGTTATTTATGCGACAGACAAAAGTGCAGTACAGGTAAGTATGACAGAAAGAGTTACTGAGTGAACATGTAGCTAATCAATGTGTGTGAACAGATCTGCCATACTTACTCATAAATGTGTAAATGTTGTAAGTAATGAACACACAAAATATGAACACACTCATTTGTCTACTTATGAAGAATCAATTATTTCGTTATCATTTTCTCTATTCCAGCCCATATTGCAGAGGATCATTTTGTCTTACTTCACTGAAAATATAATAAATCTTCAATAGATCACCAAATCTAACAAATTAGTACAAATCTTGCAGTATTCTTTCTTTTCTAATCTAAAAAGGACATGTGCAAGACCAAACCTCCAAAGCAACCCATCACTTTCTTCTTAGTTCAAGTCCATTTAATTTTATAAATTCATTACTCCTTGCACATAAAATTACTTTTCTTGATGTTTTGAAATACACTTCTTTCTGATTGTACTGCATTCAGACAAATATTTCCACAGAACTCAGACATAAATCCCAAATCTTCTCACTGTTAAATAAAAGGTAGATTTCTGATTTAATTTATTACTATTATGACTTGAGTACTTGTAGTGCTTCATGTAGTATTGTACTGGATCTACTCTGTTTTTCCATGTATTTAAAGAGCTTTAGCCCCACAAATCTCTCTCAATCTAATTCACAGAAATGAAGTAAGAAATATATAGTAAAACCATAAATAATATGAAGTCTACTTTGGCTATTGCAGAAGAATTTTAAAAGATGGTTCTCATAGTTCTCTAGAAAAAGGAAAAATTGTAAGAATTTGATTCAATACACTAGTATTCCTTAATAAAGTGTTGTGTTTTGAAGTGAAATATTTAATAATGAAAGTCAAGCACCTAGCTAAATTAATGGTCATCCTTTTGGTTGATGTCTAAATGTCTGCCCTTATAACACAGGAAAACCCCTGTGCTTCCTCCCTGTTGCAGAGAGTTTTCTGTTTACTTATGATTTTGCATGCAGTATGGCTTCCAGCAGAGCAACCCTGGTAGAGTGCAATCAAAAAAATGGATCTCATCTTCTAATCTACAGACATTTTATAGTCCTGAGCTCTTCTATGAACATGAGCCAGGGGATACACCACTACTGTCTTCCACACATTGTGGTTTTTTGTTTGAAGGTAGCAATTCTTGGAGAAAGGAATTTCCAGTGAAGTTTGCAGAAGGCTGCCTAGCATAGAGACTGAGCTCCAAACATAATTACAATGCTTATCACACTGCAAAAGTATAATCTGGAGCTTTGTGTCTGAGCCAGGAGTAAGCCTTTTGATCTGTTCAGAAGTCATACGGCTGGCATGGCTTTTGTGCAGGTACTGTCACATTCTGATAACACATCAGATGATTACATGTTGCTGTGTCTACACGTGGAAGTGTATTATTTCATGCCCTGAAGAGGCTGTGATTTCTGCTCTTCCACAACATTGCTTTAGCAATGATGGCAGATTAAGAAGTGACATCTCCTCCTGCCACTGGCTACTTGTCCGCACCTCTAATACCACAGTTTGCCTTCCCAGCTGTTGCGCTGATACAGTTCAATAAAATATGAAACAAGAAGGGAAGAACTAGAGAAGTTTAAAACAAAAGAAGCAGTAAACCTAGAAATGCGGGTTAAATTTACCTGAGCACAAAGTATTTATTGTTTCTTGTCATTTTTTCATTATCATCATTTATACAAATGTAACTTCTGAGACTTTCTCTTTATGATTGACCTTGGGATGGCTGTTGACTTCCTTACTGTCAAGCGTCTCCTCTCTTGCAAGTTTGTGCCATGCTGCAAAATAAGTTCAGCTGCACATGGAGGATCTGCTGAATCTCAGTTGTTTACAGCATGGTTTTGCAAGGGAAACAGGCACAGGTTTTAGTTTCCCTTGATATGGCAGTTTGTATTTCACAGAAAATCAGGAGCTGATATAAAAACTGCAAGGTGGATTGTGCAGACACAAGAACAATTCCAACTACACCAGAATTAGGGTCCTTAGACACAAACTCCAGATTGGTAAAGGCAGTTATGCATCTGTAGAGAAGCATGTCTACCTAGGCAAATTATAAGCCTCTTTGCAGTTAAAAAGCCTATCTACCCTCTTTTTAAATAATATAGCAAATTTTCCTTCAAAATAAGTACAGTTCTACCTTAGACTGTATATACATTTTATCTAAATTCATATAAAATTCATTGTACATAAATTCATAATGAAAATGGCATTCTAATAATAAGAATAATCTAAAATTTGATCTGGATGTATGTCTGCTTCTGCCTTTACATTTGTTATAGCACCAACAAAATGACTGTATGAAATTTTGTACAGCCAGGCTTTACTCTCATTGCTTGAGGAAGAATAGCACAAAACAAAAGCCACCATGGATTTCAGGCTAAACTAGGAACTAACCATCTTACAGTAAAAAAATTTTCAGTGGAGTCTTCAGTGCAGCTGTTTCCTGAAATATGCAAGACTGAACTAGTGCTGATACGTTGACAAACATCTCAGTGTAATTACTCATCTCATGGCAATCACAGAGGCATCTTCTTAAGCACAGACAGCATGTATAGCTTCATGCAATATCAAAGAAATAACACTTGTCTACTGAACCCAGCTCTAGTTCTTATACCATGGTTGTTTATATTGTGGCACTAAGTGACCATATGCACAATAATTTTGGCCATTCACAGCCTCTTTTCTAATAAAGCAAGAAGAAGGAAACTAGCAAACAATTCTTGTGATAATAATGATGAAGTCCAAGAAGTTAATTCATGAACATAAGACAAACATAAAGTTTTTTAAATGTCCCAACAAACTCTAAATTATCTAGATTGCTTCAAAAGAAGTCTACTTTAAACACCTTTAAAATTCCCCCTCACATCAAGTCTGTTAAATATACTCTTAATTATTCTCTCATGTCTTTCTTTTTTCTTATGATTATGAACTGGCATTGTCCATTTGTACAACACATCATACAAACAGTGTGAACAATTAGCACACCTTCTGCACTCTATAATATTAAATGCATGAACATACATTTCAATGTGTTTTATCAAAAAATATGAAGAAACAGGCACTGAAATATAATGCTTCACTAGAAATTTTTAGCCACAAAAACTACTCAATAAATCTGTTGTCAACACATTGCACTGGATTTTTTTCTGTATATGTGCAAGTTGCTGTTAACCCTGGCAAATTTCAGTTTCTTCCTTCACAGTCTGCCTGTCAGAATATTCAAACATTTAGAATAAGTAATTCTGAAGGACACAGAGATTTGGGAAGCAGACCCTACCTCCCTTCAATCAGTTGTCACGCTCTCCTCAGGCTGAGATTGTCATCATTGCTACAGCCTTAACTCGGCTTGACAGTAGCTGCATTTGTGCATGTTGGTCTTCATCTTTTCTGGTTAAAGCCTTGGACCTAAGTCTCTGCTTATTTTGATTCGATATTCATAAGGGATAGTAAACTTGCTAACAAAGTTTGGCTTCACCATTATTTAGAGTAGCAGCAGAAGACCCAGCCTCCACTAAAAATCGTCTCAGGAAGACTGAGACCCTAGATTTTGCACCATTCCTCTTAACAACACTGAAATTCATGCCAATGAAATTCAGATATTAAAATCTTTTCTTTGTGCATACTATAATCTGAAACAGATTATTTCACATATTTAATGGGTCCTTGAAAACTTTTTTGGTTTTTTTTCTTCTTCTTGCCATGAGGATGTGGCAAACTCCATTTTTCTGTCAGGTTTGAGGAACAGAACTTCTTTACTTGCTCAACCTGTTCATTTCCATTCAGTAATGCTGCTGTCAACTGTCATCCACAGTGTCTGAGCCCACACTGGCTTCAGCCACTTGCATTGCTAGTGCTAGAAACCACAGACTCAGCAATAAGGATGTCATCAGCGTACTTGAGATTACAACATCTCCTTCTGCCAATGTTAATACCACTATGGCAACCATCAACAGCAATACACATTATTATTTCACTATACATATTGAACAGATGTGACAGCCTTGTCAAACTCCTTTCCTGGTGTCCAACTACTCCGTTATACCTTCTGCTGCTTTGACTATCCTTCTCTGGCCATGAAAAGAGATGGCACGAGTTGACCATGTGTGCAGTAAAGCACTTTTGCAATGTCTAGAACCGGCCCATATTTCTGTACAACATATTAAACTAAGATTTTTAAACACAGTTGCTAAAATATAACTGCAATGGAGTTACCACCTCAATTTTTCTTTCTTTTTTTTTGCATAACAAAGTCGTGATTAAAACCAATGCAGATGATGCAGATTTTCACCAATTTCACCAAGGTCAGAATGTAGCCCAACTACCATACTGCTCCTGTTATATTCAACAGCTGGCTGAATCTACATTAGCCATCTATTCCTGAGATGATCAACTTCCTTGAAAGACAAAGAAACAAAAATATTGTGTCACAGTTCTTGTTCAACCCTTTATGTACATTCACCTCATTAATCTTTCTGCTTAAATTTAAATGCCCTAAGAATGTTCTTGCAGTTTAGTTAGAAGAAACTAAGTTCTCACAAACCAGAATATTAGATGTTACTTGTTGTTCTCTTTAAGAAGGTTTTGCAGTATCTCACCTGGAGAAGACAGCTGGGGAACCTTAAATTAGAAGAGGGAGTTAACTTATCCCAAGACTAGGTCAGCAGGAGAATGGGAACTAGGCAAGAACAGCCTAATCCAATTTTCCATCCATTTTCCTGCTCAACCACATACCATTCAAAAAACCCGGAAGGTTATTCAATGTCTAATTTTGTAGGCATTAGCCTTTAAATCACAGCAAAGCAACTCAAAGAACCTGGGGAATGACCTGCCCAGTTCTGCTTCACCTCCACAGGCACAGGTTTTCTCTCTGAGGGCTTCAGACGAAGCAACACAATGGCTATGTAATAGCACAGCTTTGTCCTGCAAAACGTACTATGTGTCAGAAAAGGGAGTCTCACAATGTTCTAGGTGTGATTGTCCTGAAGAAACCAGTGTTTCAGACAGCAGCTCTGATTTCTGTTTTTTCTTCCTTCTGAGTTTACATCTGTGGCAGGTGGAACTGTCAATGGTAAAAAGAGAGACGTGAAAAGCTGGGAAGACTTGGTGGAGCAGGACCTTCCACAGGTAAGGGAAGATGAGAGCTGAATCCAAGGACTAGATATAGATGTTCTATCATGAGCCAAACATTGCTGAATCTAATACAAGTGTTTTATGTGAAAGGAAAGACAAGCAGGTTCTATATCCTCTCCATTGTTAAACCAATCACATTGTGGTGTGCTGCCAAAATCCAGCTGCACATTTGCTTTTTTTGCCGTTAGTTCTAATCAATAAAGAAAAGATGAAGAGGAAAAGAGCAAACAGTAGCGTGAAGCAGCCTTGGTTCTCGTTAATGATATTCTCTTCAATCTGGATAACACGAGATTCTTAGAAGAAAATTCTGGAGATATTTGCTGGCAACCACAAGACTATCTTCTTTCTTAAAAGGATTCAAACTTTGTGTCTCCTCAACTCCCTCCGTAAGGGTGGTGACAAAACCTTTAGGTTTGTACAAAAAGTTATCTTCGTCTTATTCGACATAATTTCTATCAGTATGTATTATGCAAAAATTTGAAATCTCCAAGGAATCACTTACTGAAAGTAGGAGATACGTGATAGCTCCAAGACTGATGAGACATCACATGGTGGTGCACAACACAAAAAACAAGACTAGAGCGTAAGAGTGCAACAGTGTTTGAGCAGTCATTATCTAACGTCAGCTGGATGCTGCTGGAAAAGAAGTGGGATGGATTTACTATTTTTAAAGCATAGCCAATGTTTTATTTCTTTGGTTTACATTTTTAAAGTGGCTCCTAAATACTTCATAGAATCATAAACTGTATGTTGCCTAATCATCCAGAAGGACACATCAATAGATATAGAATGCCAATGAAGAAATAACGTAAAAATACTCCATCCTAAATTAAAAAATGTGCAAAGTCAATTATGTTTGGAGAAAAAAATTCTTATACTGCTCGAGGCATGATAAAGACAAGGACTTTGAAAATATGTGACAATCTGAATTTGGACAAAAAATCTCTAAACCTGCTACTTCGGTTATAGCTTTGCATAGTTATAGACAAAGCAGGTGTGATCAGGTTAATTTCTGCATTTGGACAGTTCCTTGGTATACTGCAACACAACAGATTAAGAGACTTTTAACTCTTCCAGTATCTCCCATCTCTTCCAGTGGAGAGCAACAACATGCTCCATGATGGCCTCCCTTCATGTCAGGGTTCTCACAGTGCTTCACAAATTATTCAGACCTCAGAAACTTATCTGACCTGCAAGTATTTAGCACTCATTTCAGCTCAGCTGATTTAAGTGTATTGCAAATCCCTCTTGCTAAGTACTTATGTGACCAAGTGTAACCCCTGAGAGCATATCTAACAAACCCAAGGTCCTGGTTTAGCTTTAAGCAAGAGTAGCTTCTTTGAACATGGTAGGACCTTTCGCATCCTTAGAAATGATACAACAGTATTCTCAGTGTCATGTTCATTGGGGGCCCCTTAACGGGTAAGGCAATTGTCTAGGGGCTACATAAAGAAATTCTTTTAATGTGTAACATGTTCAAAAGTCAGATGAAGAAAGCTCCCTCTGTAGGTGACATGCGAAACCTTTCTAGGATATAGGTGGCTGTCGGTTCTGCTCTGGAAGACCTTGGCATAACATTAACTGAACCACTTAACAGTTGACATTAAATAATTAAGTACCTCATCAGAACAAAGGTTAATCAGTATGCAACTTTTAAGGTAATTTAGATGCTACTTGGTTGAACCTAGTAAAGATGCAGATTTTGCAGATCTCTAAGGCTAGTATTTCAGTTTCACAAAATTTGTTCAGTCTTTCAGATTTTCTGTTCCTGATAGTAAATACTATGTTCCCTCTCCACAAGAGATATTAAATTAAAGAAAAAGTACAACACCTTACTCTCTAGACAAGAGGAAGTCTATGTTATTTAACAAGCTTAGGGAATAAAGCCATTGTTGATTTAAATGAAAGGAAAACTCCCAATTGTTTTCAGTAATGGCCAGGATTTCACTTTCTAAAAAAATTAGCTTCTGTTACCTCAGGGGTAGTACTGATTAGGAGGAGTTATATAGGGTATATATCACCTTCAGGTTTTCACTACAGATTATGTCTATACCTTTTTCTTACCTTCCCTCTGAAATTTGTTTTTCCCAAATCTTTTTTCCTCTTTCCTCCCTCTCTCTCCTCCACCCCCCTGCCCCTCACCTTTTCTTTGGGTTTCTTTCACTTTCCCTCCTACTCCTTTCACAGCACCCCTAATGCAGCATGCAAACCCATAAAATTAACATTCTAATTAAACTTTCAAGCTCTCAACATTTGAATGGATTAGAATAGAGATGAGCTAATAAGTAATCCCTTTGGCAGACCTGGTATAAAATGGTGGCATCAGGACCAGTGGGACAATTTCCCCAAGAGCAGGGTATTCAGGAGACTATAAAACTTAGTTTTGGTTTATGCTATCTTTTTATTTTTCCTCTCTATAATAAAATACGAGAGGAACTTCCTTAATTTTCACATCAGTGTTTGCAGCTCAGGACTCCATTAATGCACCCCTCTCCCTGCTGCTGTTCTCTGCCCTAGTTTGCAGTCAGTTCATTCTGCACTGATGTATATTTCATTGCCCAAGGCTTAATTTTGATTTATTGTCCATCCATAAATTAGAAAAATATGCTCTGGAATTCCATCCCGCTGAAAAGCTGTGCCTGATGTCAGGGGACTGGGTGATATTTAAGATGTCAGAAATACATATTGGATTAGTGTGCTTTGTTTCCCCACAACAGCAGGTGTTTAATCATAGCTGATGGCTGAAGTTAAATGCATTAGGACAGGATCAGCCAAGAAGATGGAGTTTTTCTAAACCATACAAACTCCAGATAAATAACTCAAAACTAATTGTGTGTCCACATCTTAGATACAATTTTATTTACTTTAACACATTAGACAATGAAAATAGACCCTGGCACTTAACTCCTCATTTAAGATCTGTACAAATCTTTGATGCTAATGACTGAGTGGCTTTTGCAGGATATACATGCTCCCTTCTTGGCCCTTCAATGGCTTAAGATATTTTTTAAAGTAAAGATACCTAAGAAAGAAATACAAGGGAGTAAAGCAGTTGCAGAGATGGTACATTGTTATTTGAGGTTGGGGGGTTATTCCCATACTAAATTCAGGACATGAATTTTTAAAAAATCATTTAATATACGCAAGACCCTAAACAGCACAGACCACATTCTGCACCCAGGAGTTCTCTTTTTGTTCTGCTACTGCTGATTTTTGTTTGTTGCAGTTAAGCTTGCTGCTCTGCTTATGTTAATGAGAAGTCTCTGTCTATAGAAAAATGATCAGGCCCAGTCTTGAGCAATTTAGCTGGAGGCCGAAGAGAAGACGCTTAGGAGAGCAAACATTTTCAAGGTCAACCGGTGAACTGTAACAAGCCAGTGAGATTCATGGCGAGAATTGTATATTTTGACACAACAGCGATTTGATTAAAAGAGAAAGTAATGGGTTTAAACAGTCGCTATGAGGATGTAGCCAGACTTTGTTAGCTTTTCGCAAATTACTTAACAGAGCAGTGATGGAACTGGAAATAGGGCTGTTTTGTGTAAGGTAAAGAAAAGAGGGTTATGTTTGAAACAGGAATAATAAAGGATGCTAATGTCTGGTGTTAAATGCTTTTCACTTCATTCACGTTGCAACAATTTCTTGGAAGTTTAGAACATTATAAATATTATAGACAGTTATAATAAAGTTTTCTAATATTCAAAACACAGTTGCTGTTACTGCATTTATAAAACCACAGCCCTTTACAAATAAGTAATACTCTGCACGTACAAGACCCTTCTCACGGAGGTTTTAGATCACTGCAAAAGGCAGGCCATGGAAGAGCTAGTGTTCACTTCATATGCTGCAGAGAGAAATTGAGGCAGAGAGGCTCTGACTTGCACAAAATGAATGAGTCAAAGGAAAATGTATGATACAGGGCCTCGTTACCCAGTCTTTAGATGCAGGGCCTGATTGTACATGGTATTTAAGTGTGAGCTTGTAGTCTAATACTGAGTACTCCAAAATAACGTTAGGCCCATCTTTCCAACCTTTGTTGTATTTGTATCCCAGCTAGAGAGGGGATGCTAACATACAAAAAAAGATATACTCTTTTTACCGACATTGTGATTCTTTTGCCTTCCTGATTTAAAATGATTTTAAATAGAATTTTGAAACCACAGTACAAATTCCACCATTACCACAAAGTGAACTCCAGTTTGCGTGTGTCCCAGAAGAGGTATTTTCTGCAGGTAAATTCCACCTTACCTCAAAGCAGAGACTTACTAGTGTCTGAACCTTAAGCAGAAGAGTAAAACTTCGTGTTTATAAACAGCATTATGAGCATTTCATCAGGCTGGATGTTTTAAAATTATATTTACTGTGAGTGTCCACCGGAGACTCATACTCCAGCAAAAAATGATCCTTTTCCTTCTCCTGTTACATCTCCATTTAATATTATTGACTTAGCTTCTTTGCATACACAGAGGTTATGTGACTGAGGGCAGGTCTGCTGTAAAAAATCCCCAATAAGTAAACAAAAATTCCTGTTAATGATGAAAGATCAGTGCCTTACAATGGCAGAGCAGGAGCAGGTGCTGGAATCTTCCCAGGCATACAGGCTGGAAGATGAGACCATGCTAGCAGAGTATCAGAGATGATTGAATGTGACCATAAACATCAGAATCATAATTTCTGTCGGTGCAGGTTGTATTTCACAAATAATCTGTTTAGAAAAAGTTATTGTGCTTTCTTAATCGGCATTTCTTAAGCTCTCAGTATTCAGGGTATATTATCAAGCCGTGAGGTGAATCTTCATGTTTGAATCAAGCCCACCTCAGGCCACGCTGCCATCAGAAAGAGGTAGTCCTGCCTTATTAAGTACCTTGTGTTTGTGCTCTCCAGACTGGGACAACACTGAGACTGAAAACAGTTCTCTAACCTGGTTGAAATTCAATGTTTTTTTGTGGTCGGCTGGGTCACTGAGTCAATCCAACTCACCACACAAAAACACAATTACTACCAGTTACCTTCAGGAAGTGGAGGGAACACGTCACTGAAGGTTAGATGGGGCAGGGCAGAAGTGACCATGCTGACCAGTGACCAATTTTTCTAAAATCAGCTTTGAGTTAGGTTCTGATGCTTCAGCACAGCTTCAAGATTTGTTCTTTTTAGTCTTAAGGCATAAGCAGATGATGATGAAAACCTGCTAAATACTAAGGTGGGTGAGAATCATCAAGTAATTTGGCTTCAGTTTTCTTTGAAACTGTCTGTTTAGAATTAGTGTGATATCATAGCTGCACTCAGCAGACAGGATTTGCTAATAAAGCCCCTCTATACTAAGGCCAAATGAGGTTAAACTCATACTCCTTGTAAGGATTCTGTGGACGGTGAAGATGGTTTTTATTTTGAGGAAAATAAAAATATTAAATTCTCAATTCTGACTCATCTATTCACAAAAAAATTCCACTGAATTGCTTCCAATAAGTAGGAGCTGGAGCATACAGCTATAATTCTGATTTCTTAGGAGTATTAGAGAATGTAATTCACAAATTAATGCAAAATTAATTTTTATTCTAAGGAGCGGTAATTCTGATTTGAGACTGGAAGGCAAAATCTAATGGGATAACATGTTAAATATGCATAAATAATAAATAACAACTAGTCCTCAGCAGAAAAATAATCCAATAAGGAATCTACATATTTCAAATAACTAGTTAAAATGGAAAAATATTAACAATGATAAAACTTACTACCAATAAGAAGTGTCTAAGAAAGATTCCAGATTATTCCTCTACTCAAAAACAAATACATCTGTCTTCACTTGATCTCCAGATTTAATATTTTGCAGTTCAAAGCCAGTGCAAAAGAGCTTCCACTTATTACATCCTTTGACCCCTACAAAATCATAATGTGCTACCCTTAGTATATGTAGTGGATTCCTTCAGTTTTCACTAGTCTTAAAAAATATTTTCCAGGGGAAGATTTTTGATTGAGCAGGATATATAACTATAATTCCTAGTTTCTCAGCTCTTCCATGGATTCCTTGTGTGACCTTGAATAAGTCAACACACTTCCATTTCCACTGCAGAACAAAAGATATCCTATTTATCTCCCAGGGGCCTTGTGCATCTTAATCAATCAATATTTTTCATGACGTTTTGAGATCCACAGATAATTAGAGATTCTATGACAATAAAATGTAAGTACTGTACGCATCTTAGAGGCTATTTTTTCCCCTGCAGTGCCTTGTAACTCCAGTGGGACTAATGAATATCTACACACCTTTCTAGTGTACACTGAAAGGACATAACTTGCTAAAAAGAACCCAAAACCAAACAAGACTACCAAACATTTCTCCTGTTTCATTATCCAAGATGTCCTATGAAGGAAAATAGAAATTCTCATGAGCTCTGACCTCTATCTTTTCCTGCAGAATTACATCACTGCAGGAAAATGACCTATCATTTTGAAAGGGACTCACAGAAAGTTTGATTGTGCTGGAAGTCTAATGCAAAACTTAAAGACAATTGAAATCTTAGAAAAACTGTCAATTAGAATCTAAAACCCAGTAGTATCATAGGACATTTCTTTGGAGGGAATACACAGGGAGGGTCCATACTATTTGTGTGGTCAGACACTAGGTGTTTCAGTGAGATCTGTAATTAAATGATAAATGATATTGTAGTCTGCTATGTTTCCACTTGCTCTAGTAATAAATCACTGGGACATTGAAATGTCCTAGGTTTTGCTACCAGGCCTGCTTCTCCCAAGACAGAACTTTGAACTATGAATTTTCTCCTGTGCATCAGATCCTTTACACTTCTTAAGCAAGAAATAAGGGCAAAGTTTTATATGAAGACTTCTCCAGGCACTATTTATTCTTTAGAATTGTGGTTACACATTTTGTACTGTAGAGTCAGCACAGGACAGAAGTCTGGGACAGTTCACAGAGAAAACATGCAAAGTATTTCTGATGAGTCACATATTACATCACATCATAGTGCCACACTTAAACAGATCTGAAAATATGCATCAGATATAAAACCATTATTAAGAGTATTTGCTCTCTGGAGTCGTGTCCATCTAGAGACCACAGGAATAATCTTTATTTTCACAATAAAATTAACCTGGATACCACATGGTCTGATGTGATGGAAGACAAACTTTTGCTCTAGCTCTAAGCAAAACCATCTTCTTCATCGTCATCTGGGCAATTTGTCTATCCGGAATAACCGATTTTGCTAACAATAATGCTGATAATAAAGTCATACTTATTATTTCAGACTGAAGGCAAACAAATGACTGCAGATAATGAAGGTAAGATACATGTTTTTTCTCTATTCATTTGAGAACTGAAGTACTATTTAGAGCTGTTGAAATTATAAAAGGAACCTCATAACTTACTGGATATGCTTCTAAATCACACTTGCAATCTTTCATATTTCCTAGTGGCGCAAACAGTTCTTTAAATTTATTTTAAACTGTTCATGATGATACAGATATGGTAACACTAAGATGAGGCAATTCACAATTATGCATGCTGTCCATTCCAAAAAGTGACTAGATAAAAGACACTCCTCTCATAAAAGTCAGTTAGGCTAATTGGATGTCAATGGGTAATCAATTTATTAATTTAAAAAAACTTAAGCAGACCCCAAAATTTAATTGTTTTAAATTTATTTAATATTCTAATTGCCTATCTACAAGTAGGATAATTTTGCTAGCCCCACCATTTTCAAAGTGGGGCCTCTCTTCCATCATAATTCTGTTGGCAACAGGCACAGACTACAACCACCTCTGCAGTAGGTTAGTTCTTTTTTCTTTTTGCTGCATACAGCAAAATGCATTTGGCTTGACAGACATGAATCTTCCAAGATTTCACATGAAATCACATTAAATTTAACTACTTTGAGAATTTTGTCACAACTCCAAAAATCATACCAAATTTTTGGATGTCCTGAGTGTATAACTTGAGACAAAAATATGGTTTTGAAAAAACCCATAGCATTTAGATTTGATAAAAATCAAGCTAAAGTTTCCAAGACTGGGAGGTGATTTTGTCAGTTTGAAATTTTACAAAATCTGTTGGGTTACAGCTCAATTTTATTTTGACATTATTATTACTTTCTAGGAAGGAGAGTCAAATCATCTGAGAGAATGGAAATCTTTGAAACAGAAATACATATTAAATTAAAAATTTAGTTCTTCATGCACCTCTGGTTTAACCTGACAGAGCATAGCAATTTCAAAGGCATATTTAGAGTTCTTTAACTAAAGATTACAGAGAAAACACTGTTCTCCCCTACTCATTGTCTCTTACCACAGCTGGAACTAGTAAGATCCCTAGTTATTTCCTCCACCCACTACACAAAACTATGCTTCATAGCTTAGCTTTGAGAGGGAGGAGCAGGATTTCTTTCAGGGTTAGGCAGTTCTATACTATGTTGGGAATGGGGAAGTCAGTGAGGAGCACAGAATAGTCTACAGAGCGAGTAGCACCTTCTTTCTTCTTGGTGATTATCATAAAATCACAGAATGATAGAATAGTTTGGGTTGGAAGACACCTTAAAGACCATCTAGTTCCAACTTCCCCATCACTGGCAGGGGCATCTCCCACTGGACTAGGTTGCTCAAAGCCCCATCCAACCTGGCCTTAGCCACTGCCAGGAGTGAAGTATCCACAACTTCTTTTGTTGTACCTCCTCTCTCACAGGAAAGAATTTCTTCCACATGTCTAGCCTAAATTCCCCCCCTTTCAGTTTGAATCCATTACTCCTTTCCCTGTCACTACAGTTGCTGATGAAGAGTCCCTCTCCAGTTTTCTTGTAGTCCCACTTAACTGATTTTATTAACGTCAGAATGTCTGTGTTGCACAAATATAAATCTACAGCCCTTCCACATCTACTTCAACATGTTGGACTCATCTATTTGTGCTTAGTATATGGAGCTAATCAAAGGTCCATCATGCACTTCTGTCTTCATAGCAGCTCTTTTAATTTCCACAGTTCTATTTCAAGTGCATTTTTTGAAGAACCTCATGTACCGATGAGGACAAAGGGAGTGATCATAGGCGTAGAATGGCTTCCAAACACAGCGATTTCATCTTGGGAAAGAGACAGGTAAGTGAGGGGATAGTGGAGGCAAGTAAAATCAAGCTGATAAACTGATGAATAAATGAGTACAGAATAACAAACAGGGTCAGACAGATCAGTCTGTAGGTTTAAAACAAAGTATCTTTTAACAGAACATGAACATAACCTGCAAACATAACCTGTTGAGGAAAGCCCAAGTATATATGTATTTAATAGAGGATTAGATACACTCGTGGGAGGTAGAGCTTCCAAAAGTGAATAAATACATGGTTCCAACATGTCTTAAATTTCCTAGATGGCTGATTGTCAAAGGGAGATCACAATTCTTGCATTTATACTTTACAGAAGCAGGTTTGGAAAGCAAACTACACTAGACAGGTCTTTCATAGAGTTCTTCTCATGTATTTTACCTTAGCTAATGTAGTTTGGTGTGTAAACTGAAAAATCCCTAATCCGAAAAGATTACCATATCTGACCAAACCAATTATGAGAGCTGAGAAGCTTTTGCAAAATGGCAAGCCCTGCAAATTTTCTTTCACAACTGTGGTCTAATACTGTTCATCAGAATAGAGAAGCAAATGGGAACTGAAACATACCACTTAGGAGTGCTCTGCTCCTGATCTTCACGCTACAGGTGATCACTTTGCTGCTGGATCTTACACACAAAGTTAAGGAACAGGGAAGGTAAAATAAACATGAGCTGCACACCAAGGCTTGTTTAAGGGCCCTTCTCCCTGTAGCTGTTCTGGATCTGCTGTAAACCTTATTTGCAGTCTATGAATGTTGTTCTCCTGCCACAGATCTCAGGAGAAGCTCTGGTGTCATCCGTACCTGCTGTGCTCTGCTGATGTTGTGAGAACAGAGAAGAATATCCATGGCGTGATATTTTGGCCTTGGGTGTTTTTTCAATGCTGCGACCAACCTTGCAGTATCAGCCCTCTTTATGGGTCTCCACAGGGAAAAAACCAAGCATTGTTCAGAAAGATATCTGCAGAACTCTGATTAGAGAATAAAGAGGCCTGAAAATTTTCTGTGCGCAGTCCTTTTCTTGGCAAGATACTCCATTACTGCTTAATGCTCTCCTTTCTCTTTGACTCTTATTAATTCTCACCCCAGCCAGGTACATCCAGAAGGTGGGAATGAACTTGAGTCAGTCATGTGCCTTTTCCCCAGACTGGACCCTGTGCCTCTCTCTGGTTGTGCCAAAAATCCGAAGGAAAGGGTAACATGTCCATGGTTCCTGCAAGGCAGGGGCATCATAACAGGACATGGGACCATAGAGCCTTTGGCTCTGTGCTGCTGCTTTCTCCATATTTATGTTTTTTATCATTACTCAGTTCAGCCATACAAGGCAAATTGTGTTTAATAAATTAGCCTAATGGATTCAGCAAGTGGTTTGTGAGCAGGGTGCTTCCTCCGGTTAAGGAAAACATTTATATTCCCTCTCTCTTTGCTTTTCATGACAAAGAGGGTGAGCAGAGGGCAGGGTAGAGTGGGGAGGGGGGAGCAAGACTGCCTGTCATCCCTGGGGCTGGGGACATCATCAGGGCCAGCCCCAGAGGGTTTGCAGGGAGCCTGGGGCGCCGGTGCCCTTTGTCTCGTCACCAGCAGCCAGGCAGCCCAGGGCTGAGGTACCTACCACAGCCTCTCTGGCAGGCAGCTCCCTCCCCTTCCCTGTGCTGCACATTAAACTCTTCCAAAGGGGCCTCTTTAACAGCTCCCCATGAAATAATAATTCATTATGTCACTAGGAGGGAAGAAAGGGAGTGTAAGTGTCTTGATGGGATTAGCGTAAACCCCCGCAGAGATGATTTAGGAGCCGTGATAATTCATTTAATAGGGGCCTGGGGTAAATTGCTAGACAGGGAAATGTAACTGAACCAGCTTAGAAAGGGCGCATTACAGGTCTGTGTATGATAACTGGCTTCATTAGCAATATTTAAGAGATTTCATTTAAGAATGAGTCATAAAATGCAGAACTATTTCATCCACCTGGTTTGGTGGCCTTTAGCTTTACTCTGTCTGAATATTAAATTGGAAATGGCACTACAGCAACACATTTTGGAAACTGTTCTTTTGGCTGTTATTTGTATGGTTGGTTTAGCTTCTCATTTGTTAACCTTTTAAAATGAGTATCATTGAAGCGGCTAACGGTACACCCAGAACTCAGGGAGATGAGAAGGCTACAATGGCTGAGAGCAGACTGCTGCAAAACTTAGCAAAAACTCCAGGTTCCCACCGCTGTACACCCACGAGGGTCTGGAAAGTGTCAGCAAACAGCAAGTGCTTTCCATTAAGCTCAGTAAGCTAGCTCCTTTCCCTCTGAATACCTCTGATTTTACAATAGCTTAGAGGGGTGGAACGAGCACGCATACAGACGTGGTCAGATGGACTTTGGGAAGCCTACCATCCTGTACCGTGGAGCTGAAGTTTGCCTCGGATATTATTATTAGTAAATGTTGGGTTTGAGTTCGGAAAAGGAAAGATATGATAGTTTTTTTCCACTCAACAACATTTTAAAATCCATAATCTTGAAAAAATTCTGCTTTTTTTAAAGCGTAGTTCAAATACTTTTTAAGCATGGCCTAAATAACTGACTAGAGATTCCTACTCTGTATATGGGTAAATATTAAATTAGTAATACTTAAGGGGTAATTAGTCATGGGTAAAAATTAAAATTTATTAGATAAGGTTAGAGAACATAAAGAACTTAATTCTGTATAGCCTTGCAACTTCATTAACTCCTCTGGGGCTGTGAGACATAAACAATGAGAGAACTTGACCTGGAACTTACATGGTTTGGATGTGTAAGAAGTGATGTCCATTATTCGCACAAAAGGAATTGTTCATGATTAAAACTAGTGTAAAGTGTTTTATTAATCCTAAATATAGGAATCCTGTGCTTGTCAAGTAATGTTTCAGTAGAATTTGTCACCAGTACTTATGATTTTAATCCTTTGGCCCATTAGAGGTATTTTAGGAGTCATGATGCATTTCAAGATTTGAGAGAACATTTAACAAAACATGAATCATAAGCAAACAAACTTTTTCTGTGCTCCCTTTTTATTTATCACTATTGATTTTTTTTAATCACAGAAAACAAAGGAAATGCACTTATAAAGAAACAGTATCAAATAAATTATTAAAATAATTCTCTCATAAATGTGTGTGCTACTTATTCTTCTGCTGAAATATCAAAATGGAATAGTGATATTTTAACCACTGCATAGGATTAGATTAAGATTTGATGATCATATTTTATCTGGGGATGTTGCCAACTGAAGTGCATTGTAATTCACATGGAAACTACTATCACAGAAAAAAAATAACTGAATTTTTTTAACTCTTACACAAAATGTGGATGTATTAATAAACTCTTCTAACAGAAAAGGCAAGTAATTATATGAAAAAGAATGCAATAAGAAATATAGGGTTGTAAAAGATGAACCAGATTTTCTTTGTGTATTAAAATTTAGCAAAACCTCTGTTCAACCCCAGTGATGTTAGCATCCTTTTTTTCCAACTTCAAAATCCCTCAATAAAGAAGTTGCACTTGATATACTTTACTATTGTAAACCATTTCGAAATATAGCAAGCAGTACCTTTATCAAAGGTAGCTAAAGATATTAATAACCACGACTGTCAAATGTAGGAGGAATAAGACAAGTGTTTTAATAAATCTTCACTAATACTCCATACAAATATAAAAGAATGACTAGCTTTCTCTCCTTTCCTTTCCCTAGTGACCACTGCCCGTTATGACTTTGAATGATTCCCTCTAATGGAAGACAGCCAATACTGTCCATTATTCCAGATGGTCAGCTCGGCTGCGAAGTTCTGCTAATGCTTCTCAGCATTCAGACGTAATTCGCCAGCTTTTTTTTTTTTCCTTTTTTTTTTTTTCCCTTTACGTGGTTTTCCTGTCCAAGATCAGCCATCTAATAGCTGGCAGAAAAAATCTGGGCTATCTTGCCAATTAGTTGCAAAATCCATTTTGGTATTCATGTTAGAAAATGAACAGTGGTTTCCTGCACAGTTCATCTTAAAAGAAATTCAAAACAGGCCAACAGCTCTGTAACAGCCAGCAGAATAATACATTAATCACTCGATTCTCCACAGCTAAGAGGTGACAGGTAAAAATATAAGTAGCCTTAGTGGGCACGTTCTCAACTCAGCTGTACCTGTAAAATGATCCTGCCTGTTACCACATTCTGCACTGAACACAAACAGGATTTGGTCCAATATCTTCCATGTAGCAGATGTTGCTTTTTCATGTATTGGGGGTATTTGACATGCTCTGTCCTGATTTCTGTAAAAGCAATACAAATCATGCAAATATTTCATGCTCTAATCAGCAGAAAGTAGATAAGTACTGGCCTGTGCATGCAATTTACCAAAGCTCAACTAATTTTTCAGTTAGTAGATAATGGCTGGATATTATAAAGTAATGCTCATCACTTCACACAAGCAGCATTTGCTTAGTGCTGTTCTCTGTTAATACAAAGAGGCATTAGCAGACACTTGTAAATTTTCCTATGTACAGCTTACATAAAAACTAATGACAACAACAACAAATGACAACAACTGCTCCCATTTAAAGGCACTGCACCTAGAATAAATATTCTAGGTGTCCTTGGGGATAAATATTTCAAGTGCTTGGATATCTTTCTCTGTGCTTTCTAGCATTCCTGTCCTCTAAAAAATCATGCTAAAAAAAGTGGGCTTACACACTACTTACATGATGTTCTGTAACAAGAAGCTTACGATGCTGCATTTCTGGTCTGAAAATTAAAATTATTTGATTAATTTTACAAATAGGTCTATTAAAAACAGACTGGTAGTTTTGACACAGAATTGCATGGAATTATTCCAGGTTTTTATCTTTGCACAAGAGTACAAATTGGGCTGATAACTGTGCATTTCATTGCAACTGTTTAATTGATATATTTTATTCCAGGCAATAAGATATTTCTAAATATTCAAGGAACGTTCAACTAGAAGGCACTAGTATTTTTTTCTTTTTAAATAAAATTGTTTTCAAGAGAAAAACTAGCTATGCATTTGATCTGCTGACTTTTTCAGAAATTATTATCCCTAAAGCACTCTTGGTACTTTCAATAAAATGAAGTTTAACTTGTGTTTGAAACACACATTACAAATAGATGTATAGATGAACGAGATATTGAGAAAAGGAAGAGTACAGATTATGAATATTAAGATTTATATTAATCTATAAGCCTATTAAAGTACAGTAAAACCTGTCCTTCAGACCACCTTTTTAAAGATATCACCTCCCTGATGGGACCACTAAATTTCGGGCCAAATTATTTTCCCATAAAGAACAATGAAAAGAAAATGATTATATTAAGACTACTTCTACTATGGTTTCTTTTCATTGTTCCGCCAAAAATTATTCCAAACAGTAAAATAACATTGATTTTGACCTTGTTAATGAACCTGAAGATCTTCAAGGCATACTTGACCATAGATTTCCCTTTAAACAGGAAAAAACTGACATGTAGTCATCATAATTTCATCAACCTTGGCAGAAGAGATGTAATTTTACTGATATTTTGGATAACCAGCTTGTCTTGATATTGTTAACGTTCCACAGGGAGAAAAGCATGGGGTTTTTCATCGTACCAACACTCTTAAATGGTTCTGTAATTTGTATAACGTTAATTAAGTCTTCTGAGAGTTAAGAATATTTTAAAAGGCTGTGTTGTACAGATTTATATACTATTATGAGATTAATTTAATTTTTCCAAGATGTCCATCTTCCCTATGGTTGGAACTTTCCAGAGGTGTCTCATTGGGACTTCCTCACTCCCTTTAAGAGGCTATGCCTCGTCTGTGTAAAGCATAGATGATCACAATTTCCATTCATATCATAAGTCCTAGAGACTAAAGTGCAATGTCCCACTTTAATTTAACCGGCTTTGCATAGACTGGGACCTCCAAAAAATACCCCTGTCTGGTTTAGGAGATTTCAAAGTGTGGGTTGTAAAAAGCATATTGGTCCACCACCAGCCAAGGTCTTTTTTATATTTTTACTTTTCTACCTCTATGCCTCCACAAAATCCGGTGTGTTTCCCACACATCTTTGCTACCTGTTTTCCTATATGTTTTTATCAGTCAGTGTATTTTCATAAAGTCATAAAATATGCTGAGTTGGAAGGAGCCCAGAAGGATCGTAAAACTCCTGGCCCTGAACAGGACACCCAAGAATCACACCATGTGCCTGAGAGCAACGTCCAAATGCTTCTTGAACTCTGTCAGGCTGTGACCACTTCCCTGGGGAGCCTCTTCCAGTGTCCAACCAGCCCTGGGTGAAGAACCTTTTCAGGATATCCAACCTAAACCTCGTCTGGCACAGCTCCATGCCATCTCCTTGTCCTGTCAATGGCCACCATAGAGAAGTAATCAGTGCTCAGCCCTCTGCCTCCCCTCATAAGGAAGTTGAAGGTCTCCTCTCAGTCTCCACTTATCCCTACCCAAATTACCTCAGCCACTGCTCATACGGCTTCCCCTCCATGTCCTTCACCATCTTCATAACCTTCCTTTGAAAGGTCTCTAATATCTGAATCTTTTTTATACTGTGGCACTCAAAACTGCCCCCAGCACTCGAGGTGAGGCCGCCTCAGTGCAGAGCAAAGTGGGACAATCCCCTCCCTTGTCCAGCTGGTGATGTTGTCCCTGATATCCCCCAGGACATGAGTGGCTCTCCTGGCTGCCAGGGCACTGCTGACTCATGTTCAGCTTGCCACTGATCAGGACCCACAGGTCCCTTCCTGTCATGGAGATGCTCTCTAGCCTCTTTTTCTCCAGTTTGTCCATACATGCCCTGTCCCAGGTGCAGAGTTCTTACTTTATGTGAAGCATCCTAACCACTGCTGTCACTGGGAAGCCTGTATCTTGGCCTTTACAGCTATGCTGCTAATAGCTTATTTTGTTCTAATTATTTTTTTCTAAGGCAGTGAAAAAATGCAGTTAAAAACCAAACAAACAACTTCTTCCAAACTTGGAATACACTTGAATAGTAATTTTTTTATTCTACATATAACCTTAATTTTCCTGCAACTAAACCAGGCATTTCTAATGTTAAAAAGCAAATCCAAAATCAGATCATCAGGACTATTTTGTTACTGCTTTCAGAGCTCTGGATGGTCTTGTTTGGAGTATATATCTTGCTGTAACAGCACACAGGGACTTAGTGATCCTCATAGGTAGAAGCAGAGAGGAAATGCATTTAGAGAAGAACTAGAGTTTGCCCTCATCAGAATTTCTTTGGCCTCTCAGTAGTGGGACATGCCCTTCCCACCCAGGTCCTGATGTCCTACTCAGAAGAGAATATGCAAGGGAATTTTTTGAGGTGTACAATTGTCTGGTGTAGGTTAAGTTGAAAGGCTCTGTATACCTCTGCTGTCTCAATGGAAAAACCCTTTCATCTGAACTGGGGGTTCTCAGAGGACCCTGTGCTACTGACCCGTTCTGTCAAAACTGCCTCCCTGTGATTGGAAGTACCAAAGGTGGTTTCTGCACCTTGACTTATTTTCACTTGTCAACATGAGATTCAATTAAATTATTATTCTGCTAGATGAGGCACAGTCTACCAAGGTGCCGCTTGCCTTTAATCCAGTGCTTTTACTGGGCTTGTTGTGCCCTATTGCCTCCAATTCACAAGCTATTCATTGTGAATGCTAATAGCATTGCTAGTAACTTGGCATTTGTGTTGGTAGTCTAGGAGCAGGAATGCTTCAAGTCAGTGCTGTCACTAGACAATTCATACAACGAAATCACAATCCAGATCTGCAATTGTAGGAGTAGCTGCCTCATGGTTTGTTGATTCCCAGAGAGGCAGATCTTGACTCCTCTCCTTGCTAGTCCTTTCTTCTCTTCCCTTTCCTCTCTTTCTCTCTCACTCTTGCCACATGTTCCCACCACCTGCCTTGCACCATCTTCTTTGCTCATCAGAACCTCCCTCCTTTTCTTTCAGCTCAGTCACCCAGCAGAAAATCACTCTCTTTTAGCTGTATTAGTTTTCTGCCAGGTTGGCACACTGAATCAGTTCTCAGAGGAGCCTGGGGAGGGTCACTGTGCATGACAAGTGCCAGAAGTGCCTGGCTGGGAGCAGGGGGAGAGGAGGGGAGGAAGCGGAATGGGAGCAGGACCTTCCCTTGCTAGTGGCTCTGAACCGGCTAAGTGATTGGCTGATCCCATCATGCTGAAGCGACTGAAAATATGAAGGTACTTTATAGGATCCAGTAATTGATTAGATAGATTACTCACTTTTCTTTGAGGATGTTCAAACTCACTGGTAAACTCTGCTTCGTTAACTCACATTATTAACCCTTCTAACCACAGCTTTTATTACTAAAGAGAATAGTTGCAACTTGCAGTTAGCAGTCTGGTGCTCACAAAACAGAGTGGTAAGAAAAACAAAGATTAATAAAAAAAAGCTGATTCACTGAAATTAAACTCTACAATTTAGGTCTTCCATGCCCAGCCTTTAATTTACGCCATGACACTTTGTTATGTGAAAATGTCCAATAGAGCCAAGACTGTGCTCCTGCTTCAGCCCACCTTTCTGTAATGGGTGTTTTGGCAGAGTAATTTGGCAGCCCTACAGCACCTGAAAGGCTGTTTTTTCTTGTGCTTTTTACACACCAGTACCTCTTTTTGTTCAAATGAGATTTTCTTGAAGCCTGTAATAATTTAAACCAACCCTCAACTCATATTTGTCCAAACACATATTTTAATGCGATGTTTAAAATGTTTGTGTAGGCGTGTTAATACCCATCATGTATTTGGGCTAAAAAGCAAACCATCATTTTAATATTGTTTCATTACTAGTATTTGATGTGTGACACAAATTCATGACTGGTTAATGAACAAATGTCAGCGTGGCACAACTATTTCTGTTACAGAGCAATCAGTGTCTCAATAAGGGTTTGTTGAAGCCAGGGTTTAATTGTTTTTCTTTCCTCAACAGTTCAGTGAACTAAATGCAATTTATTGTCTTCTCACTTTTTTTTCATTCCTCCTGAAACTTCCCAGTGTTTTCCCCGCTGCATCTGTACTGGAAGCGATGAGCATCTCTTTACTATTATCGTCTATACAGCATGATAGATGCACTTGGATGATTTATATATAAATAAAACAAAAACTCTTTGCCCAGAGGAGCCTACAATCAACTGTTTGAGTACTGCAATTGCTATCACGTGGGTGGGATTGCTGTGTCCATGTGTTATCAACTTGAAAATTGTGGCTGAAAGCTTTAATTCTGCAGTCAGCTCTGCTAGTGAGGAATAGATTCAGGCCCCAGCCCTGCAGTTGGCTGTGCTGGCCAGCAGCCCAGTGCCTTTGCGGAGCCTGGCAGCGGGCATCACCAGCAGACAGGACGGCGCAGTGAGGTCCTTCACAATTGGATTTTGCTTGTTAGTGCTACAAATCAACCCACCTTTTTTTTTCCCCCTGCTTTCTTTCTGCAGGAAGGGCTCTAAATTCTCATACCTGGTGGCCCATTCCTGTTTGTGGGGAAGACACAGGCATTTTCTTTTGGGCAACACTATTCAGAATTCCTTGATGCAAAACACTCTGACTGGCATGTTTTGCTGCTAACTGTGCAGTCCTTGTTCAGGCAAAATTCCTGTTATCTCCTCCGGGCATTTTGCCCAAATAGGGAAAACAGGATCCATTTTACAACAGTCTGTAAAAACAAGCATCTTCCAGTTCTAACCTGTTTCAAATAGTTCATTGGCTATGAACAGACATATGTGAATCTATATGGTTAAAAGATATTAACTGGCAGATTTTAGGTAATTAAAATATAAAATTTCAATATTACATACAGTAAAGAAAAATTATCCCTTGATTTATGAGTCTTTGCTCATATATTGAATGGTACTGCCCAATACACGATATGTATTGTAGTAATTACGTATTACAGGGTTGTATAGCTTTTTGAAACAGCAAAATGTAAAATGTGTATTTAAAGCCTTTGGTCATCTATTGGGAGCGATGTTAATTATGATTTGTGAATTATTTTCTGCATGAAATCACAATCTTTACAATAACAATATATAGATTATGAACTTCTCAGAAAACCTAATGCCTGTGGGTGATATTTTGGTTGTTTAAGTACTGTCATTCTGGCAGAGCATTAATTTAGATTTTCATGCTCTAGTCAGCACCTTGGATGTCCTTAGAGTTTTACACTTGGATTAAAAATACATTGAATTCATCAAGCATATTGTTAGTAAAATGAACTTGGGACTTCCCTGTTGCAAACCCAGTTTTATGATTTTCTGACTTTAAATGACCTAAGAGAAAACCAGGAATATTTGCAATTTTGCAGTATAAATCTTTTCTCCCTAGCCTTATGCAGTTTTGAATCTCTGAAATAAACTGTGTGTAAATAGCTATTGGACTGGTTTCAATATTGAAAATTGATCCTATTCCTTCTCCAAATATGTCAATAACAAGGCCACCACTTCCTGGAAATCATTAAGCAGAGTAGATCAGATATGCAGCTGGTTCAATCCCAGATATGGATATTTGAAACTTTTCTAAATGAATCTACAGAAAGTTCAAAGCTCAGAAGCCCAAGGTCTGTCACCTGCACATAAAAAAATCCTAGCTACAAGCAGGGAAAGATCAGGATGCAAGAGAAATAAGGAGAATTTGCACCAAAGAACATTCTATTGTGGTACAAAAGAAATAAATCTTATGTGTATGAAAATCATAAGCTTTTAGATTTGGCGAGAGTTGTGCAATTGACAATCAAATGGAGCTTAAAGGAAATTATGAGGTTTTACACTAAAGTCCTGAAATAAAGAAAGTAATATTTTACAGCAAAAAATTGCAAATGTCAAGATTAAATCATAAGACTTTGCACCATTGAGCCACTAGCTAGCTCTATAGCTTCTTCAGTTCTTAACACAGGGAAAGACCAACTTTCATGGTCAATAAAACTTAAGAACTTTAGAAATACATTTAGCGATATAAATCATATATTTGTGACTTTTCCTCCTTCAATATCTAATTATGGGAAAAAATGAATACGTGAACTCCGTGGCTGCTAACCTATTCTTGCATTTGTTTTCAGGCTCATTTTTTAATCACTTTTGTTTGTTCCAAGGAAATTACACTAATTTCTCAATTTAAAAAGAGGTGGCTGCTGTAAATGAGCAGAACAGGGTGTTTTTTTGTCTGTCTGACTGCAGTAGTGAGATCTTGAGTAGATGTACCTTTGAATGAGCAAGCCAAACCACATTCAGAAGTGGAAAATCCAGAGCTCAAATGCCTAAACTGCTTCCTCCAGTCCAAAGCTGGACAGGTGGTAACCCAGATTGAATCAGTAGTTGTGGGAATGATTTGATTCACAAACAGGGTTATAAAATTTTATATGGAGATGCCAGTGAAAGTCACAAGATCGTAGAGCAAAAGACCTTATTCACATAAATTACCTGAATGGCTATGAAGCATAAAGGAAATAAATTGAACAATATTGCCCATACTTAGCTTACAGGCATATGGTACGTAGTTTGACATGATATACATGACAACAATGGGCATATTTGTGAATCCATAGAATAATATTGATACATACCCCCTTAATAATTCAAGAGTGAAACAGTTGCCTGTTCTGAGGCATATGAACTCGTAGATATGGATTATGCATTTTACTGCATAAGGAAGGCTTTTTTAACTCAGAAACTTGTCTATCCTTCCTCAGGCAGTATCAGCTGGTCTAATACAGTATATTACCTTTCCTTACGAGCATTACTTTTTTTATTACAGACACAATCGCACATATACGTTGGGCATCTTCATAAGGAATTAATTTTGCTAAGTGTAGGGGCATTCAAAGGGGGATGTGGATTTCTGGAGGGGAATCCTCTGCTGGTGTCCTGCAGTACAACACACATGGTTCACATCTGGCATGAAAACAAATTTTTTTTATAGCTAGCTCCACACCTGTACGATATGTAAATACATATAACAGCAAAATATTTCCAGCCCTGTCTACCCAGCTGATGCATTGATCTCAGCAGATTCTGAGATATAAACTTCAATTTGGCCCCCAGTCACTTAGTGGACACTGCCACCAGCAGCTCTGACACTGGGTTATTTGTTGTTGCTGTTTGCTGTCCCTGTTTGCACATTAATCCAGTGACAATTAGGTGTCAGAGAGCGTTGTTTCTGCTCGCTGATAGCCTTGGGCTCTGCGCTTGAAGCCCTAATCAGGAGTGTAAACTCTGCTATATTTCAATTTGGAGAAGCGCTCTTCCGCTAAGAGGCCCCTGGCACTGCGATAAATAAAACGCCTATTTACTCTATTGCCACACTTAGACATCTAATGCACTTACTACCGGCCCCCTAATCATGGCCCACAGTTAAATCCGCCTATAAATCACTCCATTCTCATCCTGCAGATTAGTGAAGCCATTTTCCCCAAACCCCACAATGAGCACTGTTTCCTTTTCTTGTTAGTCAAAAGCGAGATGATTTTTATTAGGTTAAAGACAAGCTCACAGATGGTAAATCGTGTGGAGGGAAATAAGATGAAGAGTCCTGTGGCCCAGTGGGGATGGCAGGTGGGACAGGGCGGGCCATGACTCTGGTAGGCATCATCCCACCCTGGGGCATCACACCCCCAGCAGTGCATCATCCCACAGCTCCAGACCCAGGCGACATCTCTCCACACATTGCACAAAAAGGCAGCAGCCCACAGGTGTGATGAATGTGTCTGGCCTCAGCAGCCATCAGTGCAGGCAGAGCGGAAAAGCAGGGCGTGGGGTATCTTTCCATTTTCTATCACCCGCTGCTGGGTTTATCTGCAGAGGCTTCTGGATGTGCATAAATGGGGCTGGCACAGAATCAGGTCTGGAGAAACAAGCACTTGCCATTGATACAGTCCCACCAGGAACAGTCCAGCTTTATCCTCCACTACACTGCCCGCACAGTAGGAGAAAACACACACTGATGCAGAGCATTTAATACAAACAGCTTGGATTGCCTTAAAAACAGGACCCTCTCTCAAACCGTCTTCATACACCTTTGGATAAGTAGCACTGCCTTGTGTACAGCTGTTTTAGCATAGTCAGGCACCTAATGTAACTGTAATGCATAATACAATACATTTTGCATTTTTTTTTCAGTGGCTGGTAAGGAAGAGATTCTGGGTTTTTCATTATTCTCAACCATTCACTGAATAATTTCTGTGAACAATTTCCAGTCTTATTCAGGTGAAATCTGTTGCAAATATCTGGTATTTTAAATTCTACCTGGGTTAATCGGTTGCATAGGTCATGCACTTGTCTGCATATCTTTGATTGAAGGAGCACTGTGCTGACATATCAGATTTTCTGTGCAATAACTATAATAAATTCAAAATTCATTATCCATAAATATTCTGTGACATTTGCTTAAAATTTTGGCACAAGGTCCTGCTAGCAGATCCCTGCATTAAGAGGACCACAGAAAGCAAGCAAAACAGAGAAGCAAAGCACAGCCTGATCAAAAACCTCCAAGTGATTCAAAGAAATCATTGGGGGATCCTTTTATTTTTATGGCATTAATCTGTTACCCTTGATATGTGGCAGAATTGCATCCCCTTTCTGAATAGGGAAGCTTTCACATTACATGTTCATGCAAAAGCCATCCAGAGGGATGACAGAGATTTACATCACCCACGGAACACGATTTACCTCATACTTGGACATGCACCCATATGGGCCATTGAGGGGGAAGTGGCAGCTGTCATTGTGTGGAGGCCCACACCACCACAGCCTCTGCAAATTGACTCTCCAACACCGAGTCCCTGCTCCATCTCAGCATCCACTGGGATAAAATTCAGCCCCTTTTCTCAGCCTTCTCTCCCTGCTCCTTCCTTTTCAGGTTCTAAGCAGGATGGATTGCAGTGAAGAGCTCCCTGTAATCTCTCTTTAACCATTTCCATATGACAACTGCTTTGGATCCCCGGAGCCGAATGAAAAGGCCAGAAGCCTTGGCTCTGCTGGGGGGGGTGCCCCTGGGGAAACATATGTAAACAAAGCCCAGCTCTGTAGCCTTTTGCACCTCTCTCTCTTTTCCCATTCTTGCTTGGATCTCAGGTGGAATTAAAGGGATTAAAGCTGAGCGTAAATGAGGCGAGTGTGTAAAATGACTCCTTTCTGAACCAAACGGCATGTTCCGTGCTGAGGAAATGAGATGCCCATTTAAATCTCATCCATCCACCGCCTGTGGCCACCACCATGTACCTGCCTACTTAGCCCAAGGGTTAATTAATTGAGGCTTCAATGCACTATTGCAAGAGCATTATTGCATTTGATACTCTACATCTGTGATTTAAAACTCTTTCAGTCCCTTGTCAGCAAGGGAGGGTTTTAACTAGGAAATTAGCATTCAGATAAGGGTACGCTCTATTTGCTTCTGAAAGGAAGGAAATATTAAGGATGCTGGTGCACAAACCAAGCTGTAATATCCTGTCCCATCCTAGAAAGGGCTCTTGGGCCCCACTTCCCAAGGGGACACTCTGTACAAGGGGAATAGAACACAGAAAAAAGGAATTACAATTTTCAGTGGAAATGTCATAAAGTAGAAAACAGATGACAAATAAACCAATTGCGGTTTATTTTTCAGAAACTTCTCCTTAATCCGTGATAATTATATATTTCTTGTCTTGACACCTGGCTTATTTTAAATACCCAATCACCCAACCAGCTTATATGTATACTATATTTCAGTCTTCTCATGGAGTTCAAATATTAATATTACTCCCCATCTAGTTATGAAGATTTTAATAATAACTTTTATTTTCTCTAAATAAGCAGAAAAATAATCATTCCTTACCTTCACCTAATGTCCTTGCATTATACTCAATGGCATGTGTGTGTAATCCCCAATCATTGAAATGAAACACACATTTTCCAGCAATAAAACACAATAGTTTGGGATATGAAGTGACAAAGGAAGTATCCAACTGAAACAGCAGGAAGAATTAAAGGTAGAAAGAATGTAATTTGCCCAACCTTGAGTCTAGCTACCAAACCTCAAAACTGTGAGAAAAGTGAAAGACATACATGAGCTATTGTGATTGACACAGCAGGTCACCTTGCTGCAAATCTCTCACTGTAAGAGGACTGCTAGTTCACATGGAGCTTCATTCCTGTCTCTTTTGGAAAGGGCCACTTGCGCAAGAAGAAGTTCAGAAATAGGGCCTAATGGGTTTAATCTAGAACCACGCCAAAACTGCAGCATGGTTCTGCTCTGCCTCTCCAGTCCAGAGATAAAAACCTAGGAATGGGATTGGCCAAGCAAGAGGCCTGGAGTGAGATGGACAGCCAAAACTATCCATGCCAGGGGATGATCCATAAGGCGTTGTGCCTTGGAAAGATGAAGTTACATGACTCAGCAGGATGTCCCACCAAATAACTGCTATTGCCATTTGCTGGTGTTGCAATGATTGATCTATTTTGAAGAGTGCACTCCCTCTCTAGGATGTCACATCATTTTGTTGAAAATAAAGGTCACAACTATGCCCTCTCCTTCCACTCTCCTTGGGGAATCAGTGTGGCCATGCAACGTTCAGTGTGCCTGCACTGGCTGTCACTGGAGCATGTCCCAGGATGAAGCACAGCAGCTGTGTGTCCAAGCACAGCAACAGTTGCACGGGTATCTAAAACAGGAAGTGCAGATTAACTTGTCCAGTTGAAACTACAGGGGGAATTTAGGAAGACAGAATGCAATCAGCCAGGACACTGAGGTTAACACAGTTAATCTTGTGGAAAGTGCAATGGGACCTTTAATAACTGCAACTGGTCAAGGCCTCAGTTTTATGTCTCATCCCAAAGATGGCACTTCCCCGTGTTTTGTGGTGCTGTTGTGGCTGGAGGAGGGGAATAGTGCCACCTACTGCAACATCATCATCTCTCATAACACCTGGGCTCACCTGAAGTGTGTCACCAGCATCCTGGATTGTCTGAAAAATTAGAATGCTAATTGGAGTTTTTACTGGTTTTCATTTATAGGCGGTTCGTTCTTCCTTAGGACCCCTTTCATCTATTAGCTATGATGTCTGACCTTGGCAAGCAGAGTTGTTAGTTGGGGGATGGCCAAGCACTGTCTCTGAGGGCCAATCTATTATCCCACCAGGCATGGGGATGGGAGCAACTGGTGCTCTTTTTGACCAAGTCGTGTCACTTTTGTTTGAGCTTCTTGACAGACAGTTCTTAAGTACTTCACAAGGCTAATTGTCATCGACTTAAGAAGCTTGTTAGATGTTTGCACAAAGGTTTTTATCCTTCCAACAATTAATCTTCGAACTACAGAGCTTAATAAGGCACTATGAACTTCACTGTGGCATTTTAACAAAGCACTGAGATTGCTATATGCAGTTCAGGTTTATGAACAATGACACAGGACTTTATTTAGCAGGAGGCAATCTATCCACTGTAAATCAAATATCTCTAAGCCAGCCTCAGAACAGTGGCGGGCATAAATCAATGTGATGTCAAGCAGGCCATATCTAGTCTTTAAGACGTATGTCTGTTCTGTATCTTTCTTTGATCCTTGGGCCATACACACTGTTTTTACTACAAAGAGCGTTTCATGACCCCAAGTTTCTTAGTAATCACTGTATTCCTGGAAGAGCTCTTTAAAGTAGGACTACCTTTAAAATTCTGTAAGTATGTGCATATTTTCTGATACCCACTGGTAGTTCTGGTATTCTGCCCACAGTGCAGAGGGTACTTGCACAAATGTTCTGATATGAGGCATATTGCAGAAGGCTTAAAAGCAAAAGGAACATTGTATATTTACTCTCCTCAGATGCAAAGAAGATACAAGCTCCTGTGTGTGCACTGTATAATTGTGGCAGAGGTTAAAAAGGAGACATCATGATTAAAACCAGAGGTGTGATTCAAAAAATGAGGAGTAAGGTCTTGTCCCACAAGGGCTTAAGTAAGCTCTCAATTCTGACAGGGAAAGAGAGGACCTTGAGGAAGCCTGTGTTGTATGTTTGCATGTTTATATATGGTGTGATTAACAGAGAAGAAACTGAAATAGGTTATCAGATGAAGGTCTACATTCTGTGGCTTAATCAAGCACAGGGCGGCGAGGAAAGTACCTAATACTCCAGAGATGAAATGGTTTCATGAGAGCCACACCCCCAAAGTTGCCTTTTTAGAAAGTGTAATAGGACTTTTTCAGTTTCATAAAGTATCTTGATAACTGGAAAGTGCCAGTTAATGGTACAATGTTCCAACTATGAATTTTACAAAGATTAATCTACCCCTTTAGGATCCAAAGGAGCCAATCAAAAGCTGCCCAGTCTTCAATGTTTTACAGTCTCTGTGGGCACAAAGCTCAGCTGAAACTACCGTTCAACATCCTAAACTGTCATCTTCATCTTCTTCTAGCATAAAAATACATATTTTTCCCCATAATAAAGATTTTTTATAATAGCAATAAAGTAACTCTAGAGAACATGGTTGTCTTGAGATAGCTTAACTGTGTGTGGTACCTCATAACACCCTGGGGACCCAGCCACCTCATAATAATCTCTTTCTTTACCATGCCTTGCTTAATTAGGGAGTGAAGCCAAAAGGTCAATGCGGGATAAAAATGTAAATCTCAAAGTTTTCATGTGGACCCTAACTCCATATCATAAAATATATATTGTGTGCTCTTCACAAAGCTTAGTACATTAGAAGATAGAAAGTGTAATGTTTTATGTTCTCAACATTTTAGTGTTTTAGTGAGACAACAAATAAAAGCCTTCGTTTCTTATGTATAAAATTATGTGTTTCTTCTGCAAAGGATAATTACGAAGTTATTAATTGTTTCCTCTATGTAAGAAATCTTCTTTAGCCTTGTTCTTGTCTTTTACAAATAAGACGTATATGACAAATATAATAGTTTTAGAGTATATGGGTGTACTTAGCATTTCCTGTATTTTACCCACCTATGCATTTTACCGTACTGTGCATGCCACTCTGGAGAGACAAACAGTACGGTACTACAGTCTTCTCATTGTTATTCCAGTTCTCCAATGAAAGCAAACGTAATTTCATTTCCAGATATTATTACTACGTTTGAGTATTGATGTCATAGTATACAGCACGTTTTGGCTGTTTATCTTGTTGGTTCTTTCTTATTCGCTGTGCTCCTGATGATAAAAATACGCCTACATTCAAACTGTATGTATTTCTGACACTGTTAGATTTATATTTAAACTCCAGTCTAAGTTCTTAACCTGTTTTTATCATAAGTGATGATTGCAAAAGAGTAAGTATTTATTTAGCTTTGAGTAACAGAGATTTTAGATTTCATTTATGGATTCAGTAATCAATGTAACAATGTGATTCTGTTAGGGATCCAGTTATGTGGTTTTTCCCCTTCTCTGATTCTAGGTAAATAAGTGGACAAGACATAGGTCACCCTGACTGACATTTGACCAGCTGATCTGGATTTAGATCAGATGGATAATATAAGAAATACAATAATTTTGCCCCTCAGATCTTAATTCTCCCTCATCTTTAAAATAGCAACAGTATTCCAACAAAGTATATTTGCTCTTAGAATTGCAGGTACATGATTTTTCTGGATATTGAATTGTGAAACATTTCTTATTCTCGTTTTTTATGGCATCATTGCTGTGAGTGACACTTTATCTGTACCAGAACCCAGAAGACTTTTCATTGGGTAGTATATTGACGTATGTAGCAGTTTTACAGATTGGCTCTAAAATAAGAGAATGTACTTTCCCTTTTGGTTCAGTTACCTATCAAGGAATAAACAGCTGCCTTTACAATTTTTATATAGATTTTCCTGACAGCCAAAGTTAAGTGAATGTAGCACTCTGTTTGGATGTTTATATGCTTGGTTCATCTATTATTCAGATACATCACTTATATAATACTTTCTGTAATGAGTTGTGGTTCAGAGGTTTGTACACCATTTTTGTATGGGTCAAAGAACACGCAGCTCAAGAATCTACTTCTGAAGTGCTAGTTGCCTTGCCCTATCCAGTCTAAAAGTTCCTTCAATTCAAAATCTTTAGATCCTTCAAAATCAGATTCCTATTTGTATTCACAAGCACAGTGGACTGCCAACAACATAGCACACTTAATGGACCTCAGCTCTGAGCAGAATGAGGCCACATTCTGTTCCATCACTCTGCTTTCATTTCAATTCTGTGTCTTCTCTAAATTGCTATGCAGTGTGATAATTGTTTCTTACAGAGTGGGCAATTGCTCCACTGGAAACAGAAATGGTACTTCAAATGCTTTGGAAGAGGCCACCACTCCTTATCATCAGTGGCAGGGCTGGTAGTGGAAGAGAAGGCTAGCAGTTGCCTGCTGGAAGTCTGGAAACTCTCCAAACTCTGGAACTCTCCATTCAACCCACAGAATATTTCAGCCCTTGCTTGCAGTTTTAACACTGAAAAAATTTAAAAGTGTAAATTGTGTACCTTCCATTCTACTGGGTTTGTATTCTGATGTGCTGACAAGCAGAAATATTCCAGCAATGCTAGGAAGAGGTTAAGAGTGTTATCAATAATTAAAACAAGAAGGTAGAAGACAGCTGGAAGGAAAATTTTTTTTCTGTTCCCCAAACGAAAAAGACAGTAATGGTGCTGGAAAAGTAAAGCATCTAAAAGTTTACCACAAAACCCCTTAAGCCACTTCAAACACATATGCTCCCCCCTCCACACCCACACACCCACCTCCACACACCCATGTGCACTCTTTGAAAGGACCTTTTAAAAAGGTGTGAACATTTCCCTGAATTTCAACTCGGGGCAAATTGTTCCAGAAATTGACAGGATATTAGACCACGAAATTATTTTCCTGCAATTTTATCCTCATCTTTTGTTTTAGAAAGAACAAAAACAACCAATAATATTGTTAAGCAGGAAAAAAGGAAAGAATAATGCCAACATCCCTCTTCCCACACTCTGTTTTCAGGTGTTTTCAGTTAAAAAGATTATTTCCATTATGCTTTCCAAGTGGATGAAAATGTAACAGAGGTTATTTTTTGTGCATTTTTGCCTACCTAGACACGATCAAGGAAGCCTGAAGCATTAGGACACAATACTGGTACTAGGAGGGTTATGATAGCACTTACTCTAATGGTAGACTTTTTGGTACCTGTTGAGGTGATGGCTCATCTGTGCCTCAAGTTTGCCCTATTGTCCCTCAAGAGAAGCAAAGCCGAGTAATCCTGAAGATTCAATGCATCTCTCCAAAAGAGACAACACTCTGGCACAGTTGTATTTGTTCTCTCCTTTGCAAGGGACACATCTTTGAATTCAAACCATCATTTTCACAACCCAAAGTATAAAGCACATCATATAGGTCCTGTATGGTGACAGGTCATATTCCTAACTCCAGTCAGCAGTGGCTTGTTAAACATAGTTTCCCAGAAGTTAATTACTCTTTGGTGTAGCTAAGAAATTAGGATTCCTGTTGCATTTCATGGGCAATGGGAACTATGTCTCTTGGCTAATTAAAATCCTTTTTTGTAATGCAGAGCAGAAGCAAATAGGCCTCTGATTTGATTTGAAGGCCACTGATTTCTTGTGTGAGGATCTGATAGGGAGCTGTTGTATGTTTAGTAGCATATTCATCGGGTAGAGGAGATGAATTGTGTAAAACTTGCTTAAATAACACGCGCACACTCTGGGCTACCTATGCATTTGAGGACAAAGAGTTGAAAGGAAGTGAAAATATCGTATTAAACCTCATTTAAGAACAGCTTTAGCATTTGTGAAGTGTAGGGCCTCATTAAAGCCACCATTCCTGGAATCCGGGCAAAACACTTTGCACAATTCAATTGTTGTTTCTACAACTAATTATTTTTATTTTCTAATATATGCCTTGTGCCATGAGCAAAGAGCAGATTTTTTCCCCCATTCCATTTAGCACAGCTTCAAATGCTTACAATAAAGGTGAGTGCATTTTACTGCTCTTTGGCTTCAGCTAATTTTGTCCTATAACAAAACCAATTAGACTGGTGTAGTCCCAATTTTTCCCCCTCATTTCCAGCTGCTGAACCTGAATCTCTCTTAAAAGTACTTTCTTCCTCAGCCACAATATTTTTTTAATGTCATAATCAATTGATTGTTGTTTGGTTTAAATAGAAGAGATGAGAAAGCAATGGAACAGGCAGCTTCAGAACAAAAATTGGAACATGAAGAGACACTTCAAGTCTTTGCTTTTCTACTGATGAGGCAATCTCTATTTATGAAAAATAAATTAATTCCCTGCTTATGTTTGCTGTTTTCCTAGTTATATGCATTTTCACCATTAATTAATGGAGAGATGAGAGACTGCAGAACAACAAGCCCTATGCAATATGAATGGATGCTTGGGCTGACTGAATAGCTATTCTCCTTCAAGCATTGTTTTAGGTGGTGGTTGCATCAAGGATAAGACTCTTTCTCCCTTTTTGTGGTGCATCCTGAGCAGCCGCTAGAGACCTAGCCATGCATCTGAATAAAGGGTAGGAATCTTACCAACAGGCAAAACATTAATATGGCAGATAATATAATGTTCTACATGGAAAAGACAACTCCTCAGTTTGCTTATTTAAAAAAAACCATTCTCTATATAGACTGTCAGAGAGAGGCAAGTTCTTTCTAGTTGTCCAGCTCCAGTGCATGTTTAGTGCAAATGGATATGTTTGACTACTGGCCAGTCTTAAAATTCTTCCTCTGTAGGCCTTTTGTCTAGTTTAGATGTCAGTTTCATAGTGTAAACAGGTGCTGTATCTTTGTCTTATGTTAAAAGAGCAAGGGGTCAGAGGGAGAGCATCTAGCCTTTTACCACTCACGTGCATTTTGCATGTTAGTTACTTGCTACAGTATTAAACTCTATTTTTGGTAGACACCAAGCAAACTTCATCCCTTTGTTTAAGATCTGGCTAAAAGGAGTAACAAGCTACAGCATCTCCAGATTTCCTGAGAAAACAGAGTGCAATAACTGGAGAAGGGAAGATCCTCCATACTGTTATACTCATGCTTTATATGCTAAAGTCTTGTTAGGTTTTGAAGAATGTTCCACATAGTGCCTAAAACACAAGGAAGATCTTTAGGAATGGCAAGAGTATATCTAAAAACCTAATATTAACTACTATACCAATATATCCTAGCAGTAAAATGAAGGGAAGTACAGGGAGCTGGAGAAAGTTCCTTAAAGATGTGAGATTCCTTTAATCCACAAAAGCTTGTTACAGAGCTATGTAATAAAGCTAAGTCATGTGAATTTGTAGTTAAAAGATGAACCAATTAGAGACTGAATAATTTGTGATATAACTGATAATAGGTCAAAGCAAGGTTATTGCAGGAAACGGACTTGACTTTGGAAAGAACATTGGATATTTGCAAGGCTAGCAAAAGCAGCTTCTCAAATTAAAGTGTTAGTAAGCAGTGAAAGAACAGAAGTGCATCTCATTAAAAACAAATATCAGGGTATATCAGGATATACAATCAGAATACAGGAGTGCAGTCAGTGAAACAAAACCAATATAATGAGGAGGGCAATATTCCATGTAGGATTTGAAAGAAATCATATGTTTAGTTTTCATTCAAACATAGACTTTTCTTTTAAAAAAGGAAGATGTTTACATATGCATTTAGTATTTAAATAATGCAAAAATTCAGAAGAAACAGGCCAAAATTGTGGCTTAATTATTCTCAAAACAAGAAAAATATTGAAGACATGACAAAGAAAATCATACCAAATGACCTGCAGCACAACAAGAACAATCTCTGCTGGTGGGCTTCCAGAAGAAGTCTTCCTCGTGACAAGATTGTGCTGACAAGTCTGTCATTTTCTCTGGTTTACTTTTCAAGAAGTAAACAACAAGGCACTTCGATGAATTTGACAAGAGATATATGTATACACAAAAAAAATGGACCTCCACCTTCTTATGGAACCTGTTGTTTTGCCTTCTGTTAAAAAATCCACCATGCCTATTCCTGGCTGTACATTGTACACACAACTCAAGACAAAACCACTACTGCTCATGAGATGGCACATGGGAGGTATAATGTAAAAGGAGCCAGTATAACGTATAAGGCACAGTAATTTTTATTTAAAATTCCACAAAAGCACTAAAAACCCCCTAAAATGTATACCCATACATCCAAATATGTCGAAGTCACATTTCTCATCTTGACTGTAAATACAAATGGAGAAACCATCCTTTCTCACACCTAGGGCTGTGAGAAATATGTTTCCATATGGGAAACACGGAGACCTGTACATAAGTCACAAAAATCTAAATAACACATACTATTTTTCTTTGAAAATTAAAGGCGGTAAAGACATTTCATTTCTGATTCAGATTTGTCTAGTGACCACTTTGAAAATTTTCCTAATTTTGCCATTGTTCCTAAAGCTGCCTAATTCTTTGCCATGTTTGAATACTGTGCCATAATGATATCACATCCATCTCTTTGGCTCTTCCATATGTGTACTAGCATGAATGGAAATTTTGTGAAAATGTAAAGAAAACATATGGATTTAGAGTGGGTATGCAGGTGCAGGAGAAAAAGCAAGAGCTTTTCAGCCAATCCTTATTGGGTTTGTGCGGCAAGCTTTTGGTAGCACAGGATTACTGGGATGGCTTCTGTGAGAAACTGCCAGAGGCTTCCCCCATGTCCAAAAGAGTCAGTGCCAGTTGGCTCTAAGATGGACCTGTCGCTGCCCAAGGCCGAGCCCATCAGCGATGGTGGTAGCACCTCTGGAATAACATATTCAAGAAGTGAGGAAAAATCTGCCCAAGAGAATCTGCAGCCCCAGAGAGAGTGAGATTATGTGAGAGGAACTACTCCGCAGACACAAGGTCACTGGAGAAGAAAGGGCAAGTGATTATCCAGGCACCAAAGTTGAGATTTCCCCACAGCCCCTGGTGCAGATCATGGTGAGGCAGCTGTGCCCCTGCAGCCCATGGAGGACCATGGTGGAGAAGAGATCCACCATGGAAGACCTCTGGCGGTCTTCTGAGGCAGGTCAATGTCTCTGGAGGAGACTATGACCCCATTGGAAGCCCACACCGGAGCAGGTTTGCTAGCAGAACTTGTGATCCCATGGGCACCCACACTGGAGCAGCCTATTCCTGAAGAACTGTACCCCACAGAATGGACCCGCGCCGGAGCAGTTCATGAAGAACTGCAGAACATGGGAAGAACACACACTAGAGAAGTATATGAAAGAACATCTCCCATGGGAGTGATTCAACACTGGAGAAGGGGAAGAGTGTGAAGAGAAGGAAGTGAAAAAGACAAAGCGTGTTGAACTTGCTGCAGCCTTCATTTCTCATTCCCTTATGCTGCTGGTGGGCAGGAGGAAGAGAAAAAACGGAATGAAGATGAACCCAGGAAGAAGGGAGGGATGGGGGAAGGTTTTTTAAGATTTGGTTTTATTTTTTATTGTGTCATTATCCTACTCCGATTTGCTCAGCAATAAATTAATTTCCCCATCAAACCAGTTTTGCCCATGACAGTGAGTGATCTCTCTCTGCCCGTATCTCAACCCACAGCCTTTTGTTATATTTTGTATCACCTACCAGATGAGGAGGGGAATGACGGAGCTGCTTTGTGGGAATGTGGTGCCAACTCGCTGCATAAACCCATTAACTAATTGCAGCTGAAATGAAGAACCAAAGGGGAAGCAACTTTCACTTTACAGCAATTTTCACTTCAAAGCACGTGAAAAGAAAGGACAAATTTTCAATTACTACAACTCTACCTTCCCCTTAAAAGGTGAACCCAGATATTGAAGCACACTACCAGTCTCACCAGTGCTCATGATGGTTTTTACTTCCAGATGCTGGGAAGAAGCCATCCCATGAGGATGCTGGAAGCATTACACTGGCAATAGTTTTAATCTTTCCTTTGTGTTCTGCAAGTTGATCCAAGGAGTTGCCTTCAGAAGTGGAGCAGTGAAGTGAGAGGGAAAACTCTGCTTACAGCCATTAGAACTCCAGTAGGGAAAAAACAGTCAGAGAAGATGGATGAATGTGCTCCAAATATTGTGAAACTGAAGGCAAAGATGAAGAGGAAAATACTCTATTAAAAACCAACAACATTTAAGGGTCACTGGAAATTCAGCCCAAAAATTTCTTCATGGCTAAAATAAGTACTTCGAAAAAGGCAACATAAATGATGGTAGCTCCTGATTCTTTAAAAGAACATATTTTTACTTAATTTTTCCTTCAAACATATCAAATACAATGCTTGGTAAATAAACTGCAAAATTTTGAATGGAAAAATGCACAGAATAGCTGAAGAAATGAAAATAGGGGCCAAGCTGTGAAGAACTGCTTTGATAACAGGGCCCTGAGGAAGAAAGGCAGCTCAGATACATTGTCAAGAGACATATGATGGAATGCAACAAGAGTAAATAGGTGAATTGAGAAAATTAGCAGTAGAGACAGTGTTATGCTACTTTTTAATTGTTCCGTAGAAAGATTTTACACCTCTTGAGAAGTATCTATTTCTGATAAGCAAAATAGGCAGATATTTTGTTACAGAGAACCAGTGCAGAACATGTTTCTCCTCTGGAAAGGCAGGAGCTAGCAGCACTTGGTGATATAAAAAACCACAGTGATGTGTATTACTTAGTAGCAATAATCTGAATATCGGAAAGTAGGTAATCTTAATTCATAATTTATGCAACTTCACATCTTCATAATTGTGTGTTTGACCACTTCACAGACCAAAGGAAAAGAAAGGCAGGCACTTGGCCAGGAGATGAGAGCACAGAAAAGAGCAAAGCAGAAAGCAACTGAACAAACAGTTTTTTGTTCCCTAGTGATATAGTTCAAGTATATAAACTTAATCAAGGAGTACATAGGATGAAAGATCAACTAGATTTGAAATATTCCTTACACATTCACAGAAAAAAAAGGCACTGGAAATCATCTTGTCTATGTCCTAAAGCTGTACTCTATGTCATCCTGACAGATTCTTTACTTAACTTGTAATGATTTCTAGTTCTGGAACTTCCACAACCTCTCCAGCCAGCCTATTCTGTGACTGCACTGTCCCTAGTGTCAGATAACTTCCCTGTGCCTAAACCCAACCTTGCTACATTACTTCCTATTCATCATGGACATGGGGAACACACTATTCATTGATCTTCCCAAGCATCTTTTAGGTATTGCAATAACAGTTTGCATGTTACCTAAAGGCTGTTACACTATCCTCCAGAAGGATTGGTATAACCTGTGTATCACGAAGCTGTTTACACAGGGAAAATGATATCTTCCCTGGAGAATAAAGCGTACAAGCCCGGTAAATTAAAAACTACATAGTGATTGTGAAATTGTCCTCTCGCTCATGGTGCACAGTTGTATGTGCACAGATCTGTGTCGCAGATGATAAATCCGGACCTGTCCTTTGGGTGTCATCCACAAAATTTCTAAGTTGCATTGCCAAATATAAAATCTACCTCTGACTTGTTCAAACCCAAAGAAAACAAATTATTGATGATTTCTGATCTCCAATGAATTCACAGGAGGGCTAAGAAATAAAGCACAATATGGACAGCCCTTTGACAAGTCAAGGTGTTACAAATGTCGGAGCCACAATCTCACCTCAAGCAGATAAAGTCTGCTTGAGATAATGACAGTCCTGACCAAGCTTGCAACCAGGTGACTGTCACTACCTGCAAGCCATTGGGTACATCTGGGTATAGACATATCCATCTCATCTGTTTCAGCTTTTATGGTGTCCAGCTGAAGAAGGGCCAGGGACTTGCTTCTTAGAGGACTATGAATTGAACTGAGAAAATCAGGTGCTCTCTATAGTTCCCAGTAATGTATGATGCATTTAAAATTACTCACTGTTTCTGAAAATGTACCCCATAAACTTTTTCCATGGAAGTTTGTTCTCCATTTGTAAGTTTTACCTCCTGATGCCAGATTAGATGTATATCTGTCACATCTTCCAAATTGCTTTTAAAATGATAGGGGCATAGTTTTAAAAGCAGAACAGTAGCAAATTCCTCCAGAATAGGATTTAGTATTTTTCTTAATTTGTTTCTGTTGTCCCTGGTATGTACATTGTGCAAGATGCTGTTTCAGGATGGCTGTCACATAAAATTCACCTCCACTAATATTCAAGATGGTAACATTTTGGTTTCTAGAAGACAATGTTTTGATATATCAGTTTTGAAAATTTTATGCTTTTTCTAGGCGAACTACTTTTCCCCCTATTTTTGTTTGGATATTGCTTGTGGCTATGACCCAGGAAGAGGGTACTTGACTTGTCACCGTTGGCTTTAATTTTAAAGTTTTCAGCATATCCTTACAGTCATTTCTGGATGTATTTCTGGTGAAGAAAGACTGGTCTATGGGTGCTTGCCAATGGAAACAATGGAGAAGTCTTTTTTTTTTTTCTTTTAATTTGAGTTGAAAGCAGCCTGATAAAATGCATTTTCTGCAATTTGTTGAATTATTAAACTAAACAGAAAGTATTAATCATTTTAAACAAGAGAACTTCTAGGTTTCTTCTCTTGGTCTTACTCAACTTCAACTGCCCTCTTTGAATTAATGCCCAAAGACAATTATTATTTATATCACAGCAACACCTAGAGGTTCCTACTGAAATCAGAATGCTCTTGCAGAAAGTACAGAAAAGGGAGACTCAACTTGTATTCTGCAATCCAAACTGGTCAGTAAAAGAAAGAAGAGCAGGGGAAGGAATAGGAGCCAAGACAAAAGAACGCATCCATGCTCACAAAGGTCATCATGCTGGGATGCACGTTTGGCACCTAAATGGCAACCCAAATGTTTCACCATCCTACTTCCAGAGGTCATAGCCAAAACCAGACAGATGCCACCACTGCATTTGTTCCAGGACTCAAGCTGCAGGGAACAGAGTGCTGGGGCAGTCCCCACAGTCACCCGTGGAAGAAAAGCACCTATTAGGGCAAACACATCCAAGACCAATCCTATCTACATCCGAGAAGGATGTCTGAGTCTAGCGCTGGGAGGAGTGTGAGGAAGGACAGTGTGAGGAAGCAGTAGTTTTGCTTATCAAAATGTTTTGTAACAGCTCTGCTTCTGCTATGTAGTTTTGGAACTAACTAATGATTTCAAAATGACAAATGTAAAATATCTGGGCTCACTTTCTCCAACATCACTCGGGGTTAAACAGGGCTACAAAATGTTCCAAGGTTTGGAAATCACTCAGCAATGTTCATTCATTTTTGGCTACAGGCTTTTATTAGTGGAGAGAGCTTTAGTTTTGAGGTTAAATTACTGGTTGGAGAGGACAAGAGCAGACAAAAGGCAAGGGGTACCATATCCAACCTGCAAGCTGGATGTGTAACAAGAATGATTTGGAAATACTGCAAAGAGCAAACTGATCCTGGTGGTAGTGTCAATAGCCTCCCCTGTGAGCACTAATTATATTATTACAGAAACAGACTAACACAAAACTAAAGGACAAAAACATACATTTAAGATCTGGCCAGATGCCAGTGTGCTCAAGGTACGTTCTTCATACCAGCAGTATGATATTGTGTTATTTGTTTTGCTGGACCGCTCAGGAGCACTAATCGTCAACCTGCATTCTGCTGTGGTCCATGCATAAAAATACAGAAGGCAAACACACCACCTGCCCCCAAAGAGATCACACTGTACATGCAAGATCAAAGGGGTACTGGCAGCCTAAGATGGTGTACCCCAGTGAGACGGCCATTTGTCTTCAGGTATCCATGGTCTGGCTGTTATTAAAGCAGAGAACGTTGAAAAAAGGTTTTGAGGGAGAACAGCATGACTTTAATGATGTTTTCAGCAATATTGTCATTAACGAGGCATATGGATTTTTTAGTTATTTCTCCTTTTGCCTGCAATCCTCTTACTTTATACCTACTAGGTGAAATGTTCCAAACCAAATATATTGCAATGTATTGTAGAGAAACAGGTCACTCTGACAAGCATCAATAGCTGCTTGTGAGCAAACAAGGACATTACAAACAATATATCAGCCCCTTGTTTGATGCTTCAAGTTTAAATAAATAGCACCTTCCATTTCCTGGATTGCAAATAGCAAGTATTTGCCAATGGTACTTATGCAATTCACAAAACAGGGAGGAAGGGAAAGAACACCCACTTTATTTTTGGTGGATCAGATGATACTGGAGAACGTTTGTGCATGTGAGGGAAATGGGGGGGCATGGGGCCAGAGCCACATATAGGGGATTTGTATGCAATGGGAATAAATCTGTGAAAACGTGTAAGTGGAGCTGCAGAAGGAAATCTGCAGCCGCCTGAGCCAGGCGGCTGAATGGCAGAGAGGATGGAGGCTATTTGAATACTGATGTGGCCCTCACTTTCTTCCATTTCCATTAATGACATGCTCATCAAGGGCAAACAATGGGACCGGCTGCCTGCGCCTGTCACACTGTGTGGGTGCTGGGAATGCCAGGCTGTCATCCCGGGGCTGCGTTTAGAGACCTGCACGCTAATAAGAAGTGCTCTGTGCCGTCAATGCAGACAGGTGCTTCCGAGGCTGGGACATGCTCCATTCCCTTCCCCTGAAACCCTCCTCTCCCGGCCCCCTGACAGACACCATGAAATGCACAAATTAACAGCCCCATCATGTTGGGCTGCTGCTGCCTGCGGTGAAAGCAGAAAATCAAGTTGTCACCCAGGGTGCAGTGATAAAGCCACAGCCTCATTTCTCTGTTGGTGCCCTATAATAGCAAATGCCAGACAGCTGGATGGATTGGGAGGTTTTAGATTAGGGTCTTGATGCACTTTGGCCACTGAATTAGCAGTTGCTGTTTTCATGCAGATTATTTGTGTGCAAAGCAAACATCTGGAGAAAGCAAAGGCTTCAGGGTCAGATACTCAATGCTTCTTTCCAGAAGAAATAACAGAAATTCTACAGTGCCTTTGAAAAAATTCCTCTCCCCCATCAATGAAAAAGGAAAACCTTCCTGGGTTTGCCTTTAGAGACCTTCAGAGCAAATGCTTAAGGCTATGTTTGCAAGCATTTGAGCACAGAAAAACTGAACAAGAATCTCAAACCTAGACATGTGCCTAATTTTACAACACAAGTGGTTGGAGACAAGTCACAGCAAGTGTCTCTGGGAAGGAAAAGGAGAGGCTAAACACTCTGAAGTAATTTTATTTTCATAGTGCAGCATGCCCCTTTGTCAGCAGGCTCTTCCCACAGCCATCCAAGACCCACTGCAATAAGAGGGTTTGGCCATTTCCACATGAGCGGCTCAGCTGGAGTTGAGAATTGTTGTCTGGAGCTCAGAATCCAAAGTGGGGCCACAGCCACCCTGAAACTCCACTTGCCTCCTCAGAAAGGCAGGTATCTGAGCTTCCGAATAAAAACCAAATCCAAAATGGAATGAAAGAGAGCCACTGACAAGGGAAGTGATGGTGGATAGAGACTGGTCACACAGACATTTGCCCCACAGCAGGCACTGCACCAGTGATAAGGAACAGAGGGGCCTGAGCCCTTCAGACTCCAAGGAGTTTAATGACATAATGGCCTGAGAACTTCAACATAAAACAGGAAGAGCAACTAACGAAACTTACAACATAAAACCCCCCTCCTGTCATTTTTATAGTAATAGTAAAACACTTTATTGAATTTATGAGCTACATAATGACTATGAAGAATGTAACTTGAATTAGAACCAACTCAGAAGTATAATATCAACTATAAACCCTTTTCTATTACCCCATCTCTTTATCATCATCCTATCTGGCTCTTTTTAAACCAAGGAATATTGCTTTCTTCAAAATTTAGTCTGAGATCCATCTCCTAACTTCTCAATAAATCAAGAAAACCTCAAGCATCTGTAACAGACACAGAGCCAAAAAAACAAGGCATGGCCCAAGTATAGATTTTATAGCTAGAGTTAGAAAATGATTGAAAAACCAAAAAAAGCAAACAACATTCCTGTAAAGGCTGTGCCTGTGAAGGCGTGGAGGAACACCCTGAACCCTGAAGGTTTTGGTTGTGAAGCTGTGTAGCAAGGCATAGCACAGCATTATTAGACAGGTTCAGGCCCCAAAATGCAAGTCATCAGCACAGACCTTTGAAACAAAAGCACAACTCCACAACACAATCCCTGAGCAGTTTGGAAGTCCATTTAGGAGCAGAAGCATTAGCAGGACTTTGTAGCACCCTCTACGGAGCCCTTTCATACCCAGGGTTTGACATGAACGATAAAGTCTGCGTAAAGCTGGAGAATGCATTGAGGGGCTGTTTATATCCAGATCCATTATTTTTGCAGAGGAGTTTGTAAATGAATGATTGCGGGGGAGGGAAATGTACGTAACACAGCTAAAGCAGCATGTTTTACTGTGTTTTCTGATTCCATTTCACTTCTTTAGTCTCTCCAGTCCCCAAGGATTTTTCTGAAGGGCCGATAAAATAAAATGGGTGAAACAAAGCCATAAGCCAGTTAAGTCTGAAAGACATGTCATCTCATCTAAAAAGAAGAAACGGACCATTTCCATGCCTAGGGCTGACAGCAACGCCTGAGCTAGCAATAGCGCTATTCCATTTGATTTATAGAATAATGGGGTGACAAATGATGACAAAAATAAACTTTTACTGCACTGAACTGCTCCTTTATTTATGAAATTTGGCCAAGTAGTGAAATCTTTTATCTGCAAGTTGTAACATGGAGTGGAAACGAGCGATTATGGTGTGGTAATAGTAATCCAGTGATGGAGGCCGAGTCAGTCGGAAATGGATTGAGGTAAAATAACTACCGCACCATGATAAATGTGAACAGCGCTTTGCTGACAGATGATCTAACAGGTGTTCATAACAACTATATAAGAGGATTTATTTATGACTAGCCACAGCCGCAGCACTGTAAATCAACTGCAGCAGCTGCACACCACTGAAACCAAGTCCCTGATGGAGAAACAGTGCAAGAACCCAAAAGAACACAATTCACTCCAGAATCTTAATCATCAAATAACATGTTTTTTCAAGCAATTACACTACAGTGCAGAAATCAGAATGACTTTCAATTACATGAAGCTGAGCCACCAACTAACTTTGCCCAAACCTAGGCACTGGCAGAGGCCCACAGATCCATATGAAGCAGAACAGTTACTGATGGATTCAGTATCAAAGAGATGCCTTTTTTGTTTTCCGATAAAAGTAGCCACCTTGGTGCTGTTTTAGTATAGTGCTGACACACACAAAATAAGGGCAAGAGGAAAAGAAAGGGAGTACACTTTGCCTTCCCACAATGTACTCCTTCCTAGCTGTGTCAAATGCAAGTATCTGTAGGTCTACACTCTAAACTGTATCAATGAAATTATCTGATCACCAAAATCAACCCCAAATCCCACCAAACCACTGCTGTCTCATAGAAAAGGTTATGAGGTTTTTAAGCCCAAATGATCCTGCTGCTTTGCTTTAGGGGATACATTTGCAAACATATAGAATGACAGCTGAGGGAGGAATTACTGGTACCAAGTGGGATGGGTCTCTGTTTTTTTGACAGTATTGAAAAAAAATCTAAAGAAATAACTGACCCGGTGTTTCTTTCCTCTCTTCTACCTCCTTCACAACTGACATTTCAGAGTCATACCATTCACTTTTCAAACTGGTTTCAGTAAGTGCTGGCATGCTGTGCACTGCCAGTGCATGCAGAGAGCAATTAGGTGCCTAAAAGGCTTCAAACAAATATTCAAAATTGGGTAAAAAAAAAAAAATTTATAGGAGATATAGATACTACAGGATCAAATTATTCCATGGGTTGAACACCATTTGCAAAGAGAGGGAAGTGCCCCACTGCAGCAAGGTACCCTGTTAGATACAAGAAATTTCCTAGGCACTTTGTAGGAGATCAGAGGGTCTGCAGTGACCCAGGGCAGAGCCAACAGCCCCTTGTGGACCTGCAGCTGGGGTCTGTCAGGGTCTCCAAGAGTGGCAGCTGTCACTACAGGGAGGCCTCAGACAGGCATGGGCTTCTCAGCCTAGAACTCCCTCAGCAAATGTGTTCCAGAAGGAAAAGAGCTGATGCTGCCTCTCTGAAGGGTCCTGCCTTCCCTGCACCTTCCTTGCCTGCTATATTCCAGATGCTGGGCTTAGGGTGCTGCTGTCAGCCCAAGCTGGTGGGTGTCCCATGGTCCAAGACAGAGCTGAAGCTCTGCAAGGTGGCTGGAAGCACCAGGGTGCTCCCTCACCCTCTTACCATTTGCTGTAGCTGGCCGCTGAATGCCTGCCAGTCATGGCTGCTATAAGAGAAGGCCTTTCACTACCTTCCCACCACATATCCAGAGTCCACCAGTGTTTTCACAGGATGGGAAGGTGTCCAGGACCCAAGCGTGCCAACAGCTTTTGTTCTTCCCTGAACACAAAGTGTGACTTGTCAGCTGGTTTTGCGAGGCTTAGTCTAAATCCTTCCCATCAAGGAGAAAAAACAGGTCTGAGTTGAGCCAGAGTGGGGTATGAAGGTGTGGATGGTAACTCACAACACATATGCTCCAATAGATGGTGTTAAGGGCAGAATCATTTTCCCTTTTCTCTGGAAGTCATGACTGGGAAGGTGGGCAAAGGAGGAGGCAAGTCACCAGGAGCAGGATGAGAGCAGGCCGAGACCTGGAGAGGACCGGAAAAGCAGTGGTGGAAGCCAGCAAAACTCACTTTTGCTCTCTCTCCTATACATGCATGATGGAAAAAAGGAGTTTAGAATAATACTACTTGTAAAGATCATAAAATCATGGAATGTTTTGTGTTGGAAGGCGCCTTAAAGACCATCTAGTTCCAACCCTCCTGCTAAGGGCAGGGATGTCACTCACTAGACCAGGCTGCTCAGGGTCCCATCCAATCTGTGTATGAACATTTCCAGGCATGAGGCATCCACAGCCTCACTGGGCAATATTAATCTTGCCTCTGTGGCAATACAAATGTATATGCATCACAAAGTTCACAACAATTTAAGTGGATCAGGATTTGTGGCACTGCAGTCACAGCAGGGGCTCAAGAGTTACCAGCCATTGAAGAGTCGTTCACTTTGCACCATTGGAGGCAAAACCAGTTACCTGTGGGACTGGAAACACAGTGGCATTCACAATCTCTTTCTCTTCCAAACAGGTTCACTGGACTGTGCTACATAAAAGCACAACTGTACCAGCTAAGACGAAGACAGCAGAATTATTGCTTTTATCACAAAGGGTCATGCACAAAGGCTTCTATCAGCAATCAAACCACATGTGTAAACATAGCAAAGCATGGCTTATGCACAACAAAATATTTAATATAACACAGAAGTGTTAAACAACTGTAAACTTTATGTTTAAACAAACAGAAATGTGTGGAAGGGGAGAACAATAAACTGTCAGAAAAAGAAGGGAACAGAGTCCAATCCTCACATGGTGGTTTCAGGCACACACAGAAAGTCAGATGAGGGCTTGGGAGGATTTAACTTACCTGTATATTGCTTACCAGAATCCATGTAAGGGCATTTAAGCGCTAAGTTAAAATTAATTCAAGCATGTAAGATATTGTATGCAAAACTAGGCAGTTCAGTAATTGAATATTTAAAAAAAAAATTACCACTACTTTTGGCAATGGAACATTGCAAAGCAAAGTGTGCAAAAGGATTTCATCCTATCACCAAATATCAGCAATTAGCCCAGATGAAGGGAATTTAGAGACCTTGGGTTTTTGTATCCTATCCAATATATATCTGTATATTTCTTTGCTAATGTACACTTGTAGTTTTGTTCCACTTTTAGTAAACATCCTACTATTTTGTGACAGTGGATGACCAGAACTGAAGTACATGTTGTGTTTAAAAACCAGGGGAAATAAAAGTAAATGCCTTCCTCGAATTTAAATATCATGCTTTGAAAATGTTGCAAAATGTCACCTTGTTCCTGAGTTAGTAGAAAAGATCATCAGGAGAGCTCAATTTATCTTTTCTATGTAATTCATTATTTCTTATACTGTATCATGTCCTTGTTCTAAAAACACTTCTATTATTTCCACTATCCTTTCACGTACTATTCTATTTATATCTTCCATTATTTTGTCTCTAGCTCTAGACCCATTTTTATTTCTGCTATTTTGCTTTAGAAATTAATTATTAGAATTAAAGCAGGGTATGAAGGGAAAAAATACATTATCCTTTTATACAACATCATAAAATGTCAAAGGACAATAAGCAGAAAAAATTACGTTATTTTTACTTTCATGCATCAAGCCTGTGTTTATATTCTGCCATCAACAGCAACAAAACAATTTTTCCTTGCACTGTATTCTTTCAAAATGGTTTATTTTGGAGTAACTGAATTTGAAAGTTCAGTTGTTTAAAATAAAAAAATAAAGAAACCCCTTACTCTTCACTAAGGGGAATGTGTGTGTTTCTGTAGAAACAACCAGGCAGCAAAGCAAAGGTAAACTGTCAGTCTCTCACTATGCAGAAACTTTCTTATCTGTTTGTCCTTGCTCTTGCTAAATAATGCTTCAATTCAGAACTGCCAGTGCTAGTCTTATAGCTTGTACTAGACCACAATAATTTTGTAGTCTTTTTGAGGTTCAATACCTTCAGCACGATTAAAGATAATAAAATTATACCCCAATTTCCTCTTTATGGTAACATATGTGAGTTGGCAGCTGTTACTGTTTTTCCTATGTTTCTGCATGTTCTGTTGCATTTGGAACCTTGCTAATTTAAGTAAATAACCCTTACCTCCCACTCCTTAAACTAGATCTTGATACAGTTGCTAACCATCTTAGCAAAACTCACCTCAGCAGCCTGCAGTACTATGCTTTAGCCTTGCTCCTGTGTCCCAAGCTGTGCATGCAGGTATGTTCCAAGCGTGTCCAGACTTGGATACTTGCTGAAGCCAAGTGGCTCTCAGTGTGCAGCTCCTGACTGATTAGCCTGCCCACAGAGGCAGGAGCTGCTGCTACCTGGTACAAGCAAATCACTCCAAAGTGAATTTTGGATTGCAATTTAGACTAGGCATCAGCCTTTAATATGCCTCTACAAATGATGAAAATTATGGAAGAAGTGAGTACAAATAATATATAGAAAACCTCAGAAACCAATGTTAACTACTTCTACTGGATGAATTACGACTGAGTGCAATTTCCACTGTTAATGTAAGAGAGGTACACATGCTTTTGTTTAGATTCTTCAAGAGCTGAGTTTTAATACATGCAGAAACACATTGCTATTTAAATATGTTTCCTTAAATAAATGTTATCTTCAAATTACTATTTTAGGAAGGCAGCATAAACTTTCAAATCACAGTATCATGCTGGCCAGAGAGAGTCACAAGAGCTAACTCTGCCTACCAGGGACTAAGATCCATGATGCTGCCAAGAGGGTACCTCAACTTGTTAAGAGCATGGACCATTACCTGCTATTACTTTCTCATGTGGGTACAAACGATGCCACAAGCCAAAAAATAGGTAATCTGAGGAGCTGCTTCTGAAGAATACCCATGAGCAGGTGGAAAGCCTGTGGGTAGGAGTCAGAGACCAAGGCAGCAAAGGCAGCCGTGTGGCTGGGGTCTGCTACAGCCCCTGACCAAGGGAGCCCATTGACCAAACCTTCCTGCTCCAGCCACAGGAGGCATTGTGCCCGCAGGGTCTTCTCCTGCAGGCGGAACTCAACCACCCCAGCAGCTGTTGGGAAAGTAGCTTGGAGAGCTGTAGGCAATCCAGGAGACTCCTGGAATGCACAGAGATAACTTCCTGACCCAGGTGATAGACAGCCCTGCCAGAGGGAATGTGTTACGGGATCTGTTGGTCACCAGTGCAAGTGAGCTAACTGGGACATCAAGACTGGAGGCAGCCTGGGCTGCAGGGATCATGCATTGGTGGAGTGTGCAAATCTGAGGGATTTGGGTCGGGTAAGGAGTAAAAGTCTGGCTCTTGAGCTTTAGGAAAGCAGACTTCCAGTGCTCTGGGAACCTCGCCAGTGGGATCCTCTGACAGACTGCCCTGAGGGACA
>VWPU01001594.1:11801-76231 GCA_013398955.1 Callaeas wilsoni | reverse complement strand
CATCCCTGTGCCTCATCATCCATCCCAGCGCATCCTCATGCATCCCAGTGCAGCCTCATGCATCCCTGTGCCTCCTCATCCATTCCAGTGCATCCTCATGCATCCCAGTGCATCCTCATCCATTCCAGTGCCTCCTCACGCATTCCAGTGCATCCTCCTGCATCCCAGTGCATCCTCACGCATCCCAGTGCATCTCTGTGCCTCTTCATCCATCCCAGTGCCTCCTCACGCATTCCAGTGCATCCTCATGCATCCCAGTGCCTCCTCATCCATTCCAGTGCATCCTCATCCATCCCGGTGCCTCCTCATGCATCCCAGTGCATCCTCACGCATCCCAGTGCATCCTCATCCATCCCTGTGCCTCCTCATCCATCCCAGTGCATCCTCATCCATCCCTGTGCCTCCTCACCCACTCCAGTGCATCCTCATCCATCCCAGTGCATCCTCATGCATCCCAGTGCATCCTCATCCATCCCTGTGCCTCCTCACCCATTCCACTGCAGCTTCATGCATCCCAGTGCATCCTCATGCATCCCAGTGCAGCCTCATCCATCCCAGTGCATCCTCATCCATTCCAGTGCATCCTCATCCATCCCAGTGCATCCTCATCCATCCCGGTGCATCCTCATGCATCCCAGTGCATCCTCATCCATTCCAGTGCCTCCTCACGCATCCCAGTGCATCCTCATCCATCCCGGTGCCTCCTCATCCATCCCAGTGCAGCCTCATGCATCCCAGTGCATCCCAGTGCACGCTCCTGCCTCACCGTGTCCTCGGTGCCCCCCACCCTCTCTCTCTCTTCGCAGTGCTCTGCCCGACCTGACGCGGTGCTGCCCCCACACTCCCACCCCGGCGCCTCCAAAATGGGGCCAAACCTGAGGAAAAAGGGTCACCCACCCGTGGCTGCCCCACCCCGCACTTCCCCCTTTGCACAGCTGGGAATAAAGAATTCCTTACATTAATTAGGCAACTGGTGTTCAGTGTCTGTGTCCCCCCTGCTTGTGGCGGTGCTTTGCAACTTTTCGATAGGAAAATGCTGGTTTTAAGCAAAAAATCTCAACACAGACTTAGCTGCAGTGCTCACAAATATTCTGGGATCTACAAAAAACACAAACTTCTGGCTAACGAGCTGCTGGGTGCTCAGAGGCAGCTGCCACCATTGGAGGGGCAAAATTCAGATGTAAATCCCATTCTCAGGGATTTTTCCCATTCTCAAGGATTTTTACCATTTTTTCACTTTTCTGCGGCCTGATTTTTGCTAAAAATTGTGCAGACATCACCTTTTTTCCCCCAGAAAATCAACCCATTATTAAGGAATGGCTTGTTAAGGGATGGGGGGGCTTCCATCACTTCCATTTGGGAGAGAATTGCTCATTTTGGGGAAGAGGGCCTAATTTGGGGGTTGTTGCTCATTTTTGGAGTGTGTTGTCCATTTTGGGGCACATTCAGTCATTTTGGGGGAAGTCACTTACTTTGAGGAGAGTCACTCATTTCCAGAAAGACCACCAGTTTGGGACAGCATCCTTTTGGGGGCATGTCACTCATTTTGGGGGAGAATACAACTCATTTTGGGGTGAGCACCCATTTTGGGGGAGAATCACTCATTTCAGGGAGAGATCAGCTCCTTCTGGGTCATCGTTTGATTCTGAAGAGCGTCCCTCATTTTTGGAGACCATCACTCATTTTGGGGTGAGCATCACCCATTTTGGGGTTGTGTGTAACACTTTGGGGAAGCATCACTCATTTGGGGGGAGAACACTCATTTTTGGAGAACACAGCTCATTTTGGGGTGTGCATCACTGGTTTTGGGGGTTGTATCATTCATTTGTGGGCAAAATCCCATTGGACCTTATTTGAGGGGGAAAATTTTCATTTTTGGTGGGCCATCAGTTTTGGAAGTATAAATCTAATTTTCTCCACATCACTCAATTACCAGTGTGGGTCCATTCACCCAGTTTGGGGGTAAATCACTTTTTAGAGGGGAGTTTTGCCCATTTTGGGGGGTTATTCCTGCATTTTGGGTCTTCTCCACTCAAAGGAAGAAGCTGCCAAGAAAATACAGGTGCGACCCCTCATCTTGTAGCACTTTATAATAAATGGCCAGGAATTAATACTAAATTACAATGAATCCTTTATGAAATTACAGATTACATTCACGCCAGATCAGTATCCAAAAATAGGCATTTCTGCCCATTGCATCACTTGTGTTTTTTATCCCAGCTCTTGTTCGGGTTTTTTTACCAACTCTTCAAGAGCCAGGAAAAAAAAAGGACAATACGGGCAAAAAGCCACCAAGAAAATTATCCTTCTCCTAGAATCTCACATTTAGAGCAGGAACCTGCAGAAGACAATTCCTTTATTTTTGCCCTGGTTTGCTTTTGCAATTCCTCCCATGCCACATTTTAAGGCGAAATACACCCTTTTGCTAGCATTTAAAATAAAAAAACCCAAAATACAGGGTTTTTGGCAGTTGCCCTCCGCCACGGGTCTAAAGCTCCACCATTTTCCCATGTGGAGGGACAATACCAGGGAGAAATCATCTTTTGAGCAACAATACTGAGTTTCCTTCCACCCAGGTGAGTCTTGGGGATCGCCATTCAATTTTGGGTGAAATCTTGCATTTTTTAAACCAACTTTTTCCCCATTTTTAACTAACTCTGTGCCAAAATGCCTTGGAAAAGTTTTACTCTCGGCAGCCTTTGCCCCAACTCTGCATCCAGTCTCGGCCCTTAAGGACGAGAATGGAGTGAGTTGGGTTTTTTCCCAGATTCAGCAGAGGTTTTAGCACATAAATTAAAGGATTTGGAGGAATTTCCTCCCTTTTCCAGTAAGTTGTGTCCAGAGTCACCAAACAGCCGCAGCATCGGGGCCAAAGTTGGGAGGTTTGGGCAATCCAATGAGTCGAGCACCAAACCCTCCTCAGGTATAGCAGAATTTGCACTCGCTGATTATTCTTCTTCCCCCTCCATGCCAATATTTATGCCTGTGAATGACCTTTCTGGGGGAAAAAAATCCAAAAAGCATCAAGTCCTGGGGTTGGTTTGGTTTTTCCTTTGCCCCAAGAAATCCGAGGGGTAGACGCGGTGGCCCACGGTGCAAACCCGCCGTCGCCCAACAGCATCCCAGCGTCGTGTGGGGAAAGCAACTTTCCCTAAAAATGCTCTTGCTTACCAAAAAATGAAGGGAAAGAGAAAAATAAAACCTGAAATAAAAGGTTAATCTGGCCACAATATGTGCCTTGTAAACGTGTGTCCTTCACTTCCGCGCGCTGGCATGGTGGTCCCCACGCTCCCGTGGGCAGCCGGGGCATCTGCCAGCGCTGCCAGTTTGCTTTTTTCTCACTAATTTCTTCTTTTTGCCTTTTTTTTTCTTTTTTTTTTTTTTTTTTTTGCATTTTGGTGGAAATTTTGTATCTGGTGCTGTCAACGATTTGGGAGGGTGCAGGAGGAGCTATTCCAGTGAGTCACTGTGGTCCAAACCAAGGTCAGCGCCAGGTGCTGCTGGGAGGCCACCAGGCTCTTCCTCCAGCTCTTCCTCCTCTTCCTCCTCCTCCTCCATTTCGTCCTCGTCCTCCTCATCCTCCTCCTCCTCCTCGGTGCCATCAAGGGAGTCGTCATGGGCTGCCAGCATTGCCTGCTGCATGGCCATGGTGGCAGTGGCTGATGACAGGGGTTGGAGGTTGTCCATGCTGAGTGAGCCTGCAATTTAAAAAAGTACAGAAATAAGGACTCCCCAGCTAATACAAAAAGGACAAAAGAAGTGCATAAACCAAGAATAACCGAAGTGAAAAGCTTGGAGAGCACCCCATAGGGTGTCCCACCTACCCCAGTCACTCCCCAAGGTCCAATCCTTAATTTTTCTAGCTAATGCATCATTAAATAACAAGAAACCTTACTTCTGAGCAAGTAGATGCCCAGATTGATTGGGCAGATCTTCCCTTCATCTTCTCTCAAGTCCTACCTTTCCTTCTCTTCATCTCATCTGGTGTATGTTCATTTCTGCTGTCTTCACCTTCTCCTCATCTTCTCTCTTCATTTTCCTCATCTGTTCTTTGTTCATCTCTCTTCCCACCGTATCTCATCTGTCATCTGATCTTCATCTTCTCTATTCTTCATTTTCATCACCTATTTTCTCTTCATCTTCTCTCTTCCCATTTTGTCTCATCTGTCTTCCCATCTCCATCTTTTCATGTCTCCCCTCCCCTCCCCAGCTCCCCAGGAGATATCCCAAGCCGTGCCCCATAGTGGGAGATCATCATTGTGATGGCCAACGGAGGGGACCTTCTTGCACGGGCCTCCTCACGTGTTTCCCCGCACCACAATAAAGGGCTCTAGGAATTACCAACTAGGGCCATCATTTAATGCACGGCCACTCCTTCCTGGAAGGGCTGGGGTTTGTCCTTACCATCAGGATTTGTCCCTGAATTGCCACCCTGCTGCTGCAGGACCCCGGCGGCGATGGAGTTGGGCCAGAACCGCTGCGTGGGCCGGTGCTGGGATTTGATTTTCTTGGCTTTGGGGGCTGGGTCCGGGTTGCTGGCGTCGAGCATTGGCTGCAGGATGCGCCGCCGGGCATTTATGAACCTTTCCATGGAAAAGAGAGAACGCGGGAGTAACTAAGAGCTGTAACACCAATACCAAGTTAAAACAACATTACAGCAAATCAGTCAGTTGCAAGACAGTAATAATACTTTAAGGTTCCAAAAGCTGGGGTTTTTATTTTATTTCCCTGTGGCACATTATAGCTCTGCATTAATTTTTCCTGCTGAGTAGGAGAATGCTGCACGTTGGATTTGCCAGGAGAGGGCACTGAGACCTTGTAAACCAGTGCTGGTATTAAACAGAACCAGCTCATCTCCCAGAAATCCCAGAGTCATAAAATCACAGAATAACTTGAATTGGAAGGACTCACCAGGATCAGAATCCAGCTCCTGGCCCTGTGCAGGACACCCCAATAATCAGCCTTAACCACCCAAGCAACCCCCCCCAAAAGCATTATACAGCACCAAAACAGGGTGAAAAAAATGCTAAAGCCAGCAAAATGACTGCGTGGGCCACCAGTATCTCCTCACCAGTTGTTGACTTGCAAGAGGGTCAGGTTGGTTTGGGCAGCAATTTGCCTCTTCTCATCCTCTGTGGGGTAGGGGTGCTGGAAAAAAAGAGAGATGGGGTAGCAGAATTACATCCCTGCAGGTAAGATGTCACCCCGAGTAAAAAATAATGAAAACCTGCCTTTTTTTTTTTTTCCCCACCCTAAATTTGGTGGCTTCTTGCATTTGCAGAATGCAAGATTGAAGAGTGGCATCCAAGAGCATCAAGATTTCCCCAGGTGCCCTTAGGGCTTTCCCAAGGCTTTCCATCACATGCTTTTCCCTGAAGGAAAATGGTTTTGGTGGAATTTTTTTAACTCTAGCAATTTTCCAGTGATTGTTTGTTGGTAAACATGGGATTTGGGCTTCAAAACCCACCGTGACTCACAATGCTTACTGTCAGAGGCATCAATAAAACACCCTGAAACATCTGCACTGGGAGCCCACCAGCACTCCAAGCGTCAGCAGCCTCCTTCCAACTGTGCTAAAATGCTCTTTTCCAACCCCAGAAATGAAATTATTATCAAACCAGCCCAACATGCCATGTTTTGGAGCCCCAAGCCAGTGACAATAACCATAACTTGTTTTTCAGCTGTTAGCCCCCAAAACAGCATGATTTCCTTGACAAAACCACCCAAAGTCAACGCACACTGGAGACTCACTTCCCACTAGGCCCTCAGGGGTTAAAAATGGCACTTTTTGGGGGGCAGAAATATCCCCTTTTTGGTGTATTATTTCCAGCATTCTTTCCTCTTGCTGGTGCTCCAAAACTTCCAACAAAATGATGAGCATTTCTGGTTAGGAACCACATCATCTCTGACACCAGATGAGAAACCTCATGGGGGAGCCCAAGTTTGTTCTGACCACGAGGACCAGGCTGAGAGCAAAGGTCCAACCATCCAGCAGAAGAATTCCTTTCGGTTTTTCAATTCCGTTTTGGAAATCTTGAACTACGGGGTTCTCCTGGCACCTGGCAGAAAATCGCTTTGCAGTTTCTGGTCTTCAAAGTCCTGCAGATCTGCAGTTCCGCCCTCCAGAAACGCGGGAGATGCGCGACACAGCCAGGGATCGCGGCCCGACACAGCAACGCTCTCGTCCTCATTGCAATAAATCCAGCATTTCCCATTTAAAAAAAAAAAAAAAAAAATTTGGGAAGTTCCCAACCTGCTGCTGCTTCATGTCCTGGCTGATTTTTTCCACAAGTTGCTCCTTGGAGCTGTTACCTTCTGATGCCTTGGGGATCTCCCACCACTCCGTCTTCCTGGAGAGCGAGTCTTTGCAACCAGTTTCCAAGTGATTTCTTGGCTGAATTATGCAGGAAAAAATGTGGGATTTTTGGCTTTTTGCCCTTCTCCCAGCCCTGCTGATGAGACAGAACTCTTCATGCACAAAAATACCCAGTTTCCATCTAAGCTCCCTTTACCTTCCATGTCCAATCCCCCAAAATGGGGCGATTTTGCAATTCTGTGTTTTGACTGATGGCTGATGTGCTACAACCCTACCTGTGAGGCAGCTCTCACATTCCAGCTTGCTAGAAAAGCGTATTTTGGAGCTGTTAACTGCAAAAAAATGCTCAACTATCCATCTTCAAAAAGTCATGGAAGTGCCCTTGTAGATTTGCTTGCTTCTTCTTGCCTTAAGGGAGTATTTTTCCCACCTGCAGTGACAATGGTCATTCCCAAAATCCTCCCAAAATACAAGCCACTTTGCACCTCCAAACACAAATTCAGACAAACCACCACCTGGATTTGGGAATTTCTGGACTTTTTGTCCTTTTTTTCCTGGCTTGCAGGGCGTTTCGGTGGCTGTGGTGCTCACCATGAGATGCTGGAAGAGCCATGAGCGCATGATGTTGGTGGCATGTTTGGGCAGGACGCCCCGTTTGTTCTTGGACTTCTTGTCCTCACCATCAAGGAGGGAGGTGAGATCCAGGTTCACCTGTCAGGGGAAAGGAATGGGGAGAGAACTGGTTGAAAATGGTGATGGGCAACCCAAAAAATGAGCAAAACCACCCAAAACGGGAGTGGGATGAGTGAAAAAAACCTGGCACTTATAGGATCATCCAAAACCCATTTCCTGCCCCACCAAATCTGCATAAATGCAGATTTTCTCCCAGGATCTGTATCTTTTATCTCAATTTTTTTGTCAATGCTTTGCAAGGGGTAATGGCACTGTTGGGGACTGTGGTGATAATGCCATGACCAACTTCAATGTGTGCTTTAGGAGGAAAACACTTTTACCTGAAAAAATAAAGTAAAAAAACCCCCAAACCTCATAAAAAGATGATTTTCTCAACTGAAAGTTAAAACCCTGCCACTCACTAAACCCATGCAAACCCATGGTCCTCACCCAGCTGATTTCCACCACAAGGAGGATGATGCCCATTGAGCCAAAATTTGCTTTTTGCCCCCCAGAAATTAAAAAGAAGCATCTTGCTGCAAGAGAAGTTTTAATGAGGATTCAGGAACCAAACTGAAATCTAAGCACTTGAGTTAAAAAGGGATTTTTTTTTCCCCAAGTCTTCATCAAAACACTTCTCCTGGATGAATTAAACATCAGGCCAGCAGGTCCCTGTGATTCCCCTGGGCTCCAGCTGAATAAATCATGCCAGTGCCACAGGAAGAGCATCTGAAGGTGCTTGTCCAGGCTCTCTCCCTGCCCCAATATTCCCTGTGCACATGTTTTTCCCACCACAGAGGGTTTTGCTGCAAGATTTAAACCTGCAATGGAGAGATACTGTAGGAAGAAATTTTTTAAGCATTGCACAGGCAAAAAAAACCTGCCAGGGAGATCACCCCTTTCCAAAATGCTGTTTATTCATTGTTTTAGAAGAGGCTCCTGCAATTAAAATGGGCCATTTCAGAAATAATGGGGGTGATTTTTTCCTGCTCTGCCCCCGGGAAGCAGTGTAACAGAAATTGATGGGGGTTTGTTTTTTTTTTCCCAAATTCCTGGGGATCAGGGGTTGGGAAGAGCTCATGGACAAGTTGTGCTAATAAATCCAGTTCTGCTCCAAATCATTGTCTTAGTGCAGGAATGCAGAGATCATTGTGTAACTCATTGCAATGTCAGGGGGGGAAAAAAAGGAATAAAACCAGAGCAAATAGCTGAAAAATATCCCCAAATTCAGAAAGGAAGACCTAAAAATGAGCCTTTCCCACAAGTGCCATGATTGCTGAACTGGACAGGTAATGCCAATGATCCCTGATCTATAATATATCAGCAATAATATCTATCCTATCCTATCCTATCCTCTCCTATTCTATCCTATCCTATCCTCTCCTCTCCTATCCTATCCTCTCCTATTCTATCCTATCCTATCCTCTCCTCTCCTATCCTATCCTCTCCTATTCTATCCTATCCTATCCTCTCCTCTCCTATCCTATCCTCTCCTATTCTATCCTATCCTATCCTCTCCTCTCCTATCCTATCCTCTCCTATTCTATCCTATCCTATCCTCTCCTCTCCTATCCTATCCTCTCCTATTCTATCCTATCCTATCCTCTCCTCTCCTATCCTATCCTCTCCTATTCTATCCTATCCTATCCTCTCCTCTCCTATCCTATCCTCTCCTATTCTATCCTATCCTATCCTCTCCTCTCCTATCCTATCCTCTCCTATTCTATCCTATCCTATCCTATCCTAATCCTAAGAAACAATTAATATAGAATATAGAAAATGCAATGTGTACAACACACAGTATACAAAAGCATATAGAATAAAATGCAATAAGTTCTATCACACATTATAAATAACAGATATTGTTAGATACTGTTATGCGTTGCACAAAATAATATTATGTACATTATTATTATATGTTGTAACATTTTATGACAATAATACAAGCATTTTTATAACTTCTTAGGTCATTGCTATAATTTGTTAGGTACCCCAAAGGCACCTGGCAGATGGGTTTCATCAACGTTTCTTGCTAATTAAAAATTTAAGATGATCCAAGGGTTGAATTTATGGACAAATGGGGGGGGATTCTGCCTGCTGCAGTGCAAAGTTTTGGGTAAAATTTGGGGTGGCAAGGTCTCACCTGGGCATTGGGGATCTGCAGGGCACCAGGGGTGATGGCTTGGGCGAGGACCTGGCCCTGCGACGTCACCATTGTCACGGGCTGGTACAAGGCTCCACCTACGGAGAAAAAGACGCGTGGGGGTACCAAAACCCCCAAATTTCCACCTGCCCACCGCCCCCCTGCAGTGCCTACCTGGCACGGCGGGCGAGCTGCCGCCGGTGCTCATGGCCAGGTTGCCCGGTGGCAGCGTGGCCGCCGGCACCACGATGCCCGGAGGAGGGTTGGACGCGGGCGGCAGCGCGGCCGGAGAGCTCTGCAGCATCTCCTGCAGGAAAGAAAACACCAAACCCGCGAATTTTAACACCTGGCAGCACGGAAGGTTCATTTTTTTTTTCCCCCCTACAGTAAGTTTGCACCGTTGCAATTTTTTTTCTTTTTTTTTCTTTTTTTTTTCTTTTATTGAACAGGAAAAATTGCAGAAAACATTATTTTTCGGTTTGTTGCAGTTTCAAAGAAAGATGGGAAAATAAAGATTTATGCTCTGCAAAGCCCCCATTTAGCATCTTCCCCAAACTTGCTTTTTTTGTGCAGTCACTCTTTTCCATAAAAAAAAAAATGAAAGGGGAAAAGAAAGATCATGAGGGACCAAAAGGAATTTCGTTAATCTTTTTCTTTCTAAACATTTCTAATTTTTTGGTGCTTTGACTGGGACTGGATGATGCAGCCTTTGCTAAAATTCCAGGTGAAGTTTTCACCACAGTTTCCCTTTGTCGAAATAAGAGTAAAATAATGAAATTAATAATAATATAACCCCATTGATATCATTCCTTGCAGCTTTAAGCTAATTTCATGCAAGAATGGGCAATTTTTTAGCCAAGTGCTGTAACTTTGCTTTAAGGCCCATCTCTGGAGCAACCACCAAAAGACCCCAAAATGGAAGATTATTTGATTATTGATTTTAATATTTAAATGGCTCTTTGAGTATTTAATGTGACATTTTGGGAAGGGAGGAGTGGCACGATTGAGGCTACGGGGGGAATACGGGGCAATGTACCCCAAGCTTCCACATGGGCAGGATTTTGTAAATAATATTGGTAACAGTGATAAAAATCATTTTTAAATAAACCCAAGGTAACTGTATCTCCCTAATTCACCCAACTGGAATGGAAATAAAGCTGCACTTATTTTTGCTCCCTTTTCTACTGAATTTCCCATTCTGCATCACTTCTCTGGTGTCCTGCTGGTTCTCAAGTGTTGAACGTAATGTCAATAAAGGAGATTTTTTTTCACCTTTTTATTCATTTTTCCTACATTTTGATGCATTTCTTCAAGGATCCTATTATTTGGCTTAAGAAAAGAGAATTTCCCTGGATTAGTGCAATGACACTGGAAAAGGCAACCATGCAAATGTGATGAGGGTGGGAAAAGCTGCAGCTCCCTTTCTGTGGGTGACAGAACTCCAGAGGTGGGAATTTGGATGCACCAAATCCATTCATGGGACATCGTGTGCAGTTCCATGGGGAGCTGGGGTCCTCTGTGTCCTCACTGATGCATTTCCCACTGCTGGGGGGGAAACCTGAGCTCTGTTCCTTTTTTCCTCCTTCTCCCCATCACATTCTCACAACCTTTCCCCATCAATCAGCTTTGCCTGTGCCATCATTCTCAATAAATTTCATGCTTTTGCTATTAAAACCCCCTCGTGGCCCTTTCCCCTCCTGTGATGCCAAGTCCAAAATGTTGGACCCAATGCCCCTGCCACGTGTTACTTTTGTTATTTTTGTCATCTGGAAATTCTGCTGCAATTGCTGTGAATTTTTCATTCGCTTCCCAGACATTCCTTTTTCCGTAGCTGAATTAATTTAGAAAATGCAAATACGACCGTAAAATACTTGTACTTTTTTTTTTTAGTATTCCTTCCCCACCTCCAGTCTTCTGGGGGATGTGGTTTCCAGTTTGAGAAATGAAGATTTTTCAGGATATAGAGAGCAAAAATCAGCCTCTTTTGCACGCTCTTGGATTTGGCCCTGGCGAAGCATCCGGCCAACAAACACGGTGGAAATATTCATAAAAAACCCAGTGTGGTCCAGGAGAATGCCAAAAAGCAGCCAGATATGGCCAGGTGCAACCAGAAATTTGGAGCAGCTTGAAGAGCTCTAGCTCTCCTCCCCTGCCTTGTTTCTCCATGACTCTTCCTAAAGAAGGGCATCCAGAACACTGTTTTTGGAAGTGCATTGGGAAGAAGCAATTTAGAATATCAGAAAATGGGAACAAGAAACTGCTGTTTCCAGATACAGTGGTCAAAGCCATTTTCAACAGTATTTCGTGATGAAAAAAATTGCCCTTTTTTTTCATGGTGTAGAGGAAAACTCTCCCAAAACACCATCTCACTGGCGTCCAAAAAGGCAGAATATTGGTAATTACTAGAAAGAGCTCTTAGAGGAATTAATGGTCTTTCAGCAACAGAACTGTGAAACCAAAGTGACCCAATGGAAGTGGAGTCTCTGCCTTCAAATAAATATAGAGAGATATCTCCAAGAAGATTTAAAAAATATATTTTGCATACCAATTGCCTCAGATTGCAAATGTCAGCCAAATTCTATCACGCTTGGCAGTTTTGCTGCAGTGGAAAATATTTTATATATTTTATATTTTATATTTTGAGACTCAAGGAAGGTCACAGAATCACAGAATGGTTTGGGTTGGAGGAGTCCTTAAAGCTCATTTCATTCCAACCCCCTGCCATGGCAGGGACACCTTCCACTGTCCCAGGTTGTTCCAAGCCCTGCCCAACCTGGCCTTGGACACTTCCAGGGATCCAGGGGCAGCCACAGCTTCTCTGGGCACCCTGTGCTGGTGCTGCACCCCCCTCAAGCTGAAATGCTTTTGGCAATTTTGAAATCTGAGCGTGAAAAGAAATGCATCACTAGGTGTCTCTGCAGACCCACATCTTGGCACTGATCAACAGCAAAACATGATTTCTCCCAATTAAAAGTCACTTTAACGAAGAAAAACACCTGGGACATTGCACAAAAAAACCCTTTCTTACAATAAGGAAAATGTCCAAGGGCCAAATGGTAAGTAAGTGCTAAAATTCAGTGCTACTTGAGCTGCTGTCCTTCCCCTTGTGCTTTATGACACAGACATTCATTTTTGGGTGGTACAAAATGGGTAAAAATGTCTGTCTCATCCTAACTCTGAAAATTACTTGTGCTGGGGGAAATCGGGATTAGTTGGAGAAAAAAAGAAACCCATGGGTTTGCCAAGAAAGAGCTGGCAAAACTCAAACTCATGTAAGAAGATTCATAAGGCTCTTTCATGAATGGATGGGTGGATGGAGATGAGAAAAAAGCTGGCTTTAAATAACAGAGAAATCCAGGCTTGTTCACAGGGCAAACTTGGATAAATTAAGATCTAGACAGAGAAGCACTGCGTTGAGTTCCACCAAACCAACTGTCCACCTTCAGCCACCAGCAGCCTGGGCCAGTGGACGGTGTCCCTGCCCTTGGCAGGCTGCTGGAACAGGATGGGCTCTCAGGTCTCTTCCAACCCACACCATTCTGTGATTCTGTGGAGGAGTAATTTGAGAAGAAGCAATGCTGTCCTGAAAATGCCCATTCAAACACTGCCAATCTGAAAACCACAAAATTTGATTCCATTTAAATGTCCCTGGCAGCGCTGTGGTTCCCAATGTGATTGGCTTTGTGTCTTGGGGTGATTCTATGACCATTCTGTATTCCCCATCGCCTGCTGGATCTCTGGTGTACCTTTAAATTGAAAAGGGGGGAGAGAGAAGCCGAGAGAACTCTTCAAAGTGGCCAGCTTGACCTTGCATCTCGAATGTTTGCATTCTTTTCTCGCCCGATTCTGACAACATTTGTTGGTTAGAGGACTTTTGCTCTCTAGTCTCTTCAGCTTTCAGCGGAGAAGGGACTGTGATCTGCCTCAGCGACTTCTGTTCCTTTTTGGGCTGTTTTTGGCTGGCTTTTCATCCCAGCCCAGCTCCCATCTCCGGGCCTGCTCGGCGGGACCCTCCAAGGGGGATCGGCGGACCCTGCCTGGCCCGGCCCAGCTCAGGACTGCAGGTTTTACCTACAGAAAGAACTCTAAAATCCATAGTCCTCTTTTAGGGGACAGGGGAGGGGGTTTCAATATTTCTTTTCTTTGCCCTGTGACAGCAGGGGACTCTGTTTGTTAAATACATAGTTTTTGGGGTTTTTTTTCACTTTCATCTGAGACATTATTTTCCCGTACCCGGGGGGGAGGTGCTGCCGGGGCCTGCTTGCCTGGCAGGCAGGAGAGAGGGAGAGAGAGAGAGACGCCTCTCTCGGGTTGTTTCCTCCTGGATTTGTGTCCAAACTGGCACACTTTGCAACTGTTTTTTTTCTTGCAAGTGGAGAGCAGTGAGGGCCCCTTTGATGTCGAAGGGAAGTTGAAGCTGAGCATTGTTTTAAATTGGTATCCTCTCTCCACCATGAAAGGACAGCCCCTCTTCAGGTCAGAAAAAGCTAAAAAAATATTCTTTAAATAAAGGGAGGGGGCTAAAAAGGGCCCAATGAGGATTCAAGGTAGAGGAATGAAGCCAAGTGAAAATCAACCAACAAAAACAGAAGAGAAATTGCTTGGTGGACTTGCAGGACAAAGAGGCTACAACTCAAACACAGGACAAAGCAAAGCACAAAATGAGGAAGCGATGGAGAAAAGAGGGTACAAAAATCTTTGCAAGGTAACGAAGGTTCGGGGAAGACTCATCCCATGGGGAAACCCCATGCCTGCCACCCAAACTCGGCCAGCACCAGGAATCATCTCTCGACCTGGCGACATGAGAAGATTTCAGCAACAGTCAGAGCATCTTGCTTGAGTGTTCTCTCATCTTCCCATCATCTCAGGCACTTCGCAACTCCAAAAATTCTTGCATTTTCCATCTTAGAAAGCAGAAGTAACAGCAGGAGAAGGACCATCCTTTTTGGATACACCAGGGAAATCCAACAGTGATTGCCCTGTGATGACGTTTTGACAGGTCCAGGCATTGTTTTCCCAGTTTTGGTTGATATCCTTGTTATTATTGTATCCATAGTTTTTTAAACACGTCCTGTGGTAAAAAGCTTTGCCAAAACCTGAAATATTTCACTTTCATGACAAACTTGGTGTATCTCCTCACAAAATGATCAACACTCCCTCCAAACCCTAAGAAAACCTATTTGCTGAGAAACCTCCTTCATTGATACTTTTCATTATTTAGATTGTTTTCAAATCCTAAACTAATGGCCCATTTTCTCTTGCACCTCCCCTCAGCATGAAACCAATAGGCCAATAATTAGAGAAATCATCCCCCTTGCTATTTTTCCAACACTGATCCTGTGATTTTTCATCTCTCTGGAGCATCCTTAGCCTCTAAAACTCAATTGATGGATATAGAGTATTTCCACCCTATTTTTTTAAGCCTTATCCACGCAAACTCAAGTACACTCAATGAGCTGAAGTACTCGGGCACTTGACATGGCTTAGTTGGACACAGAAAATATTTGCCATTTTATTGTCATCCGTATTTCATCCTCATCCCATGGCCAGATGAGATGGTGGCTCTTTCACGGTCCATCACCGTGAATATTTCAGCTTTACCTGCTGCAAATCCCTCAGTGGCTGAGCCATTTCCCCTCCAGTTGGGTCTTTCCTGGGTGTGTTCCCATTTATTTAGCAACTGCTTCCAAATCCTCACTTGAATTCCTCAACTTTCAAGTCTTGCCCAGAAGGAAAATGTCAGCAGCTCCGGGTTTCCAGGAATCAGAAGCGCTTGGTACCTCTCCATGGGCCTGATTATTTTCCAAAGACTTGTGCTAATTTTCTGATATGATCCCCACCTCTTTGTGAGACACTAAATCCTCATTACTTTTCCTGACCGATGCATTCTAATTAGATCAACACTTTAAAAAAAAAAAAAAAAAAAAAAAAAGGAAGGAGGGGAAAAAAATTCACAATAGCCACAGGACGGCTTTCCATCTCATTAACTCCCTCACTTATTATTTTCATGAAAATTACTGATAAAAAACGTGCATCTCCATTTGCTGGGACCGGGAGCTTTGTCGGCTCATATCTAACATCTCTCTCATCACCCGGGATGTGAGCTGTTGCCATGGCAATGCACAATAATAGAAACTAATAAATTACAAACGAGATGCTCGTTGAGCAATTATTGTTCTCTTTTATGCAAGTGTCTTGCTAATTTTGATCATAAGGAATGCTTCCATAAAGCAGCGAAGGGATAATAAGTCTATTTCTAGAGATTATTAGAATATAGAGTGAGGATGGGGTTTCTTAGATCAATGATTAAGTGGTTTGGTGCTTTCAGGGAACCCAAATAAGAAACTGAACTTTTCTGGGGGGCTTTTCCCTCATCACATTGGCGGCTTCAAACTCTGCAGCACCTGGACCTGAGCCGCTAAAAATGGTTTTTTTTTTCTTTTCCACCACCTTAAAAATGCCCCAAAAGCCCTAAGAAGGCCCCACCACCTGCCTCCTTTTTCAGGGAGAGTCCCAGGAGCTGCCTGGGTTATTCTGCGTTCACTGCAGTTATTTCTGGTGGGACTGTGCAACCCTAAATTCCATTTTTCTATCCCAAAAACCAAGTTTTTGAGAGAGAAATCCCCTAGGAGGACACAATATAGCATCAAGTTTTTTGAGAATGCAACCGGCCAAGATTTATTCCCTGCACTGCAGATGCAGATGAAAACCCCAACCCATGGGCAACTTCTTTTCTGAATATTGAGTTACAGTCCCTTATTTTGCCCCAAAAGCCACCGAGGTTCAATTTGGTTTGGCTACTTCGGTGGGTATTTCTGCAGTTCTCAGGCATTTCCTGGTACTCTTCCACTATCCTTGAGGCACCAAATGTCTTCTTCTCCCAGCTAAAATCCAAATTATGCAAAAGAAGAAGTCAAGGGAATGTTGATCATGCTGGGGGAGAACTGCAAGATCTGCTGAGACACAGAAAGGAGCAGTGAAGCCAGAAAGGGTTACCTGAGACCCAAAAATCCGTTGAGCTGCCTTGAAACAAAAAGTGAGAGAGAAGCAGTGAAGAAAATCATGATGTTTCTGTCCTTCCTGCCAATAAATAGCATTTTTTCATGAAAAAATGCAACTTCCTTGTTTATATTCCCATACAGTTGCATGGCTCCCTTCCCCTCACATTTAATTGCTGCAGCATTAGAGTTTAGGAGTCATTCACTCTCTCTTTTGCAGAGCCACAAACATCAGGGTTGCAGCTCTGCCAACCCAGGAGAAAAAGGACATAAAAAAAAAATTAAAATAAAGAAAAAAAAGTCACCGCAACGTCATTTATTGCACTATATGAGCAAGATACAGGATCTTTTTTTAATTCTCGGGGATGGACTCTGATGACTTCTCAGGAGGCCACAACTCTTGCAGAGCGAGCCTGAAACCTTGCTGGCCCAACTCCGTTGGCCAATGTGCAACAACGGTGGTTAGAGAGGAATTTTAAGGCTTTACCTGGGGGTGGAGGCTGATGGAGGAGGGGTTGGGGGAGTAGGGCCCCCCCAGGTCATTCCTGAGTAGGTTGTCGCTGTGCATCTTGGTTTTGAGGCAGGTGATGTAGCGGTTGCAAAAGTCCTTGCACAACTCATTGACCTTCTCCAGCTCCAGGAGGTGGATGCGCAGCACCTGGATCGCCTTCACCATCTGTGCAAGGGCACACAATGGCAAAGTTAAAATCGATATTCTCACCCAAAATCATCCCTAGAGCAGAATGAAATTCATTTTCTTTCTCGCTGCACCAAAAAAACAGAATATTCTTGCCCAAAACCCAACCCAGAGCCCATCCCTCTGCATATCTACATTTCTTTTCCTTGCCCATCGATCATAACCCTGAAATCCAAGAGGAAAAAAAATCACCAGATTCACTGCTGACTTCATGGGAATTGCTCTCCATGCCCCTCAAAAAAAAGTACAAGCCAAACCCCTCGTTGCTGGAAAGTGTTTGGTTATTCTCTGGAGGCCACTTCTCCTAACAAGATTACGGGGCTGCAACTCAGCCGTGAGCTGCTGCCGGTGCAAAGCCTGGGCCTCATTAAAACGTACCCCATAAACCTTAAAAAATTTACACATAAAACATTCCTCTCACCGAGCTGAAACCTTAAGTTTTACAGCCGCTGTTTGAAATCTTGCATAATATATAAAATTTCAGCTATTCACTCCGGGGCAATAAATCCGGTTTTATGTAACAAAGCGTCTTTGCATTTCAAAGGGTGTTTTTAACTTGCAAATTTTAGTGGTCATCTTTACAAACTGCAAGTTGCCATGGCTGGGAAACATCCTGAAAAATCCAGGGCCAAGCTCCAGTGGCAGCTCCACGACAGAGAAGGTGAATTTTCGGTGGGTGAACAACAGGGATGACGGGTTGTGGCTAGAAAGATCTTTTATTTAGGGTTTGTGGTTTGGGTTTTTTTTTTTCCTGGGGGTCTTTTTTCCCTCCTCCGCAGCTGACGCAGGCAAAGCACAAGGTGGAGGTGTCGTGCCCAGGATTTCCGCATCCTCCCAGGGCTCAGCGGCCATGAAAGTCAATATTCAAGGGCAAAGGCAAGAAGACCTGACACATATATGTAAAAAAATAAATCTCTCAATTATCTCAGCTCATTTGCTTAGGGTCTCATTTTATGTCCCTGCTCCGCTGCGTCGTATATCTGTCCGGATAAAGAGTTACAGTCCGATGGCGTACGTGCGCGGGGTTGTAAAAAATACAGATGCTGAATTAATTGACTGTGTGGCACTCGGCAGCTGATTGAGTTGATAATGGTGAGATCTGACCTTTTTCTAATTTCTAATTATGTGCATCTTGGCAGCGAGGAATACATGACTCTTATTCTAATGATAGCTAATGCCAGTGGCCTTTTCAGCCCTGCTTTGCCATGACCAATTTCAGGCAAACCGGTGGCATTAAAAAAAAAAAAAACAACACCCAAAAAAGGACAATGTCAATAGGGGAAAAGTGTCAGCTCAAGAACAGGTTGAAATGTTGAGTTTTGAGCAGTGCAAGACTTTTTAACCCAAAATTCACTTTGGCTAGTGCCTCCCACCAACAGGAACGTGCTCCTCCAGCATCACATGAGCCATCACCTCTATCCTGATGCAGGTTACCCACAGAGAGGTGGATGGCTCCTCCTTTTTTGGAGGAGTTCTGGGCACTGGATAGCATGTACACCTCCAGCTAGGTACTGGAACCAGGGCACACCCACAGATACAGAGATACAGATATACAGAAAACAGAGCAATAGATACTGACAGATACAAATATGAACGTATCAGGTGTGTATCCCAAGGTTGTACATGGGATCAATCCAACTGCCCATGGCCAAATCTCACCTTGGCAGCAAGAGTTGCTTCAGAATATGCCTAAAAACCATGACTGGTGTGGGGAATTTTTTCAGAAACCACAGAAAACCCTGAAAATAGCCAGTGTGGATACATTTCCTGCACTAACTGTTTGCTGGTGATGTTTCACCTTGATACATATAGAAATATGTTTTCCTTTCCCAAAATTTTAGATTTTTTCTTTTTTCCTTCACCTGGCTCCATTTCTCTCCTCCTGCTAGACCATTACACCCATTTTTATTTAATTTAATGTGATGGGGATGTGTTGGTGCCCCTCAGCATTTGTTCAGCCCAAAAACTGAAATAATCCAAAACATTGGTTGGGTTGTTTTTTTGGTTGATTTTTTTTTTGATTGCTTATCCCAGAGTGATTTCTGTTCTTGACTACAAGTTATTGCAAAATGGGTTTAGCAATATGCAAAAGGGGCTTTGCCAGGCCTGCAAATTTTTTGGAGGGCCTTCCACAGACTCTTGATTAAGGGATGTTAAAAACTCTCCTCCACGAGCTGAAATCAGGCACAAACGTGTGGGATTTTACTTCACCTTGAAATCTTGAAATCTTCTCCTGCTTTTTAAAAAAAACCAGTAGTTCTTGCACCTAGATGAGCTTTGCTAGTTCTTCCCTTTGTGATTCATCATCATTCAAAATCACCTCCTCGATATCTGTAATACTTAGGAAAAGTAGTCTGTGAATTGCCTGATTTTGCTTCTTTTCTGGGATGGAAATCCCTCTGCTCTGTGTCCCAGGGGACACAAAATCCCCCAGGGAAGATGTTTTGCTGTTTGCATCATCAGAGGTGTGCAAAATTGCCTCTTCAGACCTTGAAAATTTGCTTGTGGAGCATCAGGATGGTGCCACGAACTTGTCTATGCACGTTTGCCATGGAGCCCACGTTTGGATGCTTTCTGGACAAAATAATGGGATTTGGGGATATTTCCTGAGGTCCACACAAGAGAAATCCCAAGCAGAGTCTTCTGAGGCAACAGAGTCTTCCAGCAGCAATGGATGCAGTAGGAATTTGAGTTGATGTGACAGAGAATCCCCCAAAATTCGTCCAAGTGTTCCAAACTGTTGATATCCATTACTTTAAGGAAAAAGTAATTATTCTGCATCCTTCTAGGGCATGAGCTGGCCACAACACTTCAAACCCGACGGTGCCAGATGAGAATGCTGACACTATTGCACGTTGCACCGAAGAGCAGTAATTCCTACAGAGGTTGCAAGTTTTGGGGCACAAACCAGCCAGCGATCTTTTTGCTGTTTTCGGGAACCTGGCTGACCCCACGGAGGTTGTGTGGGACAATTAGCCAAAAGGGGATAGAGGGGTTGTTCTTACAGGGGATCTTCTGGCAAATGTCTCAGAGAACGTCCTGGAGAAGGTCTCACAAGGTCTGTGGAAAACATTGCCAAGATGACCAACACTACAGAGCCCAAAAACATGGTGGTAGATTTGCATTTGTTCCTCACCCCCTACCTTTTCAACACCCCCCAAAAATCATCCGCCAAGCCCCAGCTGCCTGTACCAGGTTGTCCAGCTCAGGGTCATCACTGAAGAAGGGCTTGTGTTCCTGCTCCTGCTGGTGCACAAAGTTCTCAATGTCGACGTCGAAGCTGGCCGAGGTGATGCACTCAGAGCCCTGCGTCGCCTGCTCACACTTCTCAAAGAGCAGCGTCAGCAATGGGAACAGCGGGTGCCTGCAGAGGACAGAGGAGACCACCCATAACGCCCACTGGTTTAGGTCCCATGTCCATCTTTACCCCACATCATCCATCCATCCATCCATCCATCCATCCATCCATCCACCCATCCCCTCCCAGTCTGTAAGAACCTGCTGGTGCAAATCTCACTCCCAAGTCACACTGGAAGTGCTCCCTCTAGATTTCTTTCAGCAACACACAAAAAAAAAGCTTAAAAATTGTAAAATCCACTATCTCCTCCATCAGGCAGTGACTTGTTCCAATGTCCTGGTGTTTTCCATCATTGCAGCAAAGTCAGCATTTCCTAAATAGGCAAAAAGGCTATGGCTTGGAAATATCCAAGGTGTCTTGGAGCCATCTGCTGTCCAAGTGGCTTTTCCTTTCAAGGATGGACATCAGCACCTGCTCATCGATGGTAATATTTTACCTCAAAATGTCTCTGTTGGTTGGAGATGATGGGTGATGGATGGGGACTTCTATCTGCCTGCAGCACCCTATGGACCACCCTTGTTACGGGCTGCTCCTCCACCAGGAGGTCTCTTTGCACCTCTGACAAGTCCAGAAATGGGTCAAATCCCACTTCTTTCTTACCATGAGATGATCTTGAAAACAAAGATTTATAGTTTTTCTTGAAACTCATGAATCTCTCCAATGATGATGCTAAATTGATGCAATATAAAATGCAAACACACATAGAGCACCAAAGCACGTGGACAATATGGGGATGAAGACCACGGCTTAGTGCAAGCCTCAGTGAGCCTCTCCATCTGTGCAAATTAAAATCAAGAATATTTTACGGAGTCTTTCTGGGCAGAAATGCAAAATGCTCCTGCAGGAATGGTCTCCCGCAGCATTCCAGTTGTCCCAGCACAATGGGATTGGCCCCATCACTTTATCTCCCAAAGATGGCCCAAAAGATGATTATGAATCACTTCCTCACAGCCTTTTTGAGTCAGAGTCAGGCGAAGGGGTTAAACCCCTTGGCTAAGTCTTCATTTGCAGCCGCTAATACCACAGCATATTATAGTTTAATCTGTCCTGATCCTGGTTTAATGCAAGATTCACCGAGGCTGGAGCAGGGAATGGCGAGGGGGGGAAATCATTTCATAATTTCAGTAGCCCCGCCGGAGCTTAGCCAAGGGATATGAAAGGCAAATTCCAGGCGGCAGGTTGAATTATTGGGACTTATGAGGCGGTGGCACCGCAGCAGGTGCCTGCTGCCATTTCCAGAGCTGCTCCATCAATTAGGGGCAGAGACGTGGAATTACCCCAAGGATGGGGCTTTGGGGAGGGGAGAAGGGGATTGCAGCCCCCGAGCAATTTGTACCCCTTTTCTTTGAGGGGTTGCGTTGACCAGGAGGGGATTAAGGCCGTTGCCAGCATCACCCCGTGCTCCCCAGTACTGATAACGGGGGCAGTGCTGCTATGGGCCCCCAGGAAGGTTTTGGGGCTGGCGGGGAGGAGGAGGGGGAGGCACACGGCTGAGGGGAGAATGGTTTGCTTTTCAGCTGAAAATGAAACGGAATTTTTAAAAAAAATTTAAAATTTAAGATCAAATAAAAAAAGAAAAACGAAGTGGAATCCAATCCGATCAAATCCGTCAACAAATAAGAATAAAATACAAGGAAACAAAAAGGAAAAATGAAGTGGAATCCAATCCGATCAAATCCGTCAACAAATAAGAATAAAATACAAGGAAACAAAAAGGAAAAATGAAGTGGAATCCAATCCGATCAAATCCGTCAACAAATAAGAATAAAATACAAGGAAACAAAATAATAATATAAACAAAAACACCAAACAAAAGAAAGTAACATTAAGTAGGATTATTTAAAAATTACGATAACACAAGAGGAAATCGGGGGCCAAGACCCCCAGGGATGGGTGGAAGGAGGGCACTGAGGGCCCCCTCTGAGCGCAGTCCCGAGGAGTGCTGGAATTTGGGGTTTTGCCATGAGCTTTATGCTGAATTGTTGTGGAATTTGGGTTATTTTTTTCATTTTTGCATGGGAAAAAGCCCAACCCAAACCACTGTTTTCTCCATTTCCAGCCTTTCTGTGGGCACACCACGGCAGGTGGAGGTTGTGGCATAAAAATGGAGAGCTGGAGCCCCTTTTAGCTATGAAATTTGCAGCGGGGGAATAGATGGATATCCAGGATGCACAGGGGAAACAGGAGGATTTTCCTCACTGCGGGTGCTACAGAGGTGGAAAACCACTCCTATGGCACGAAGGAGAGTTTTGGGGCAGAAAAATCTGCTTTTGCTGATTATGGTTTTGCAAAACGAAAAAGCTGTTTTGTTTAGTTGGGGTTTCTTTTGCCAGGGAATCCTCCAAATGAAAGGGCTGAACCAGCCCTGACATTTTCCTGCAGGAGAGAGGTCGTTTGCAGCCACTAATAAAAAGGATTCGACACGGGCTAATAAAGAGGAATGAATTCCTCTAATGGCCTAATTTCCCACCTTCAGCCGGGTTCGAGCCAGCGGCACAGCGGGCACATCACAACAGGAATTTTATTTTTTTTTCAGCCCTTTTCCCCTAAAAAAAACCCCAAACAAAACAAAACAAAACAGAAAAAAAACAACAAAAAAAACCCCACTCAAAAAGCCCCCCACCAAACTTAATGCAAAGAAATCCAGCCATTTCCCACTTGGAAAAATCCAATTTGTGGTGCTCGGGTGGTTTAAGCATCATTTCCCTTCAGGAGCATCATCTTTTCTGGTCCAAAATCCATTGGGAAGTCCCAGCCCCGCTGTTGCATAAAGTCAAGGAAACACTTTAGCTGGGAGAAAATTGCAGCTGAGAAGTGACACTGCTGGACCAGTCCCTGCCAAGCTGCTCCCACACCAAGAAGGGCGGGGAAGGATTTCTTTTTTTTCCCTCTTTTTTCTATTTTTTTAACGGGTGATAAACCTCCTGCTAGGGCATAAAACCCGCTGGGGTGACTTGTCCATCAGGTTTTATATTTCCCATCACATTTTCCCAGCAATTTCCCTCCAGCTTGATCGACCGACGCTTACAGCCGATGCCTTCTGCCTTGGTGCAATTATTGAAAATTAACAAAAATCCACTGTTTTGGGTGGAGGGAAATGGACCTAGGAGGGCTAAGAAAATCCTGGTGTGCATTTGATACCTAATGACATATACACCATCCATTTTAGCCACTGGATAGGGGAATATTCAGCAGAAAAAAAGGTTAATTTTATGTAAATATGTAATATATTACATAAATATCTAGTAGCATATATTTATTGTATCTAAAAATATATTTGTGGGATTGTTTTGGCTAGTACCCAAAAATAACAATCCAGGTCTGGGCAGTAAGCGCACAAGTGGAACTAGACAACAAATTTCCCCCCACTTTTCTAGGGGGAACACCTCCCATAAGGGGTTTTTTGCATGGCTTTGACCTTCCAATTAAAGCTGTGAAAACTCTAAGGGTGGAGTTTGGTTTTTTTTCCTTTATCCCACAAATGCAGCAGAACTCCTCATGGAAGGGCAAAAAGAAGGTGCTTTTGTCCTCAAATGGCTTCTTTTGCTTTGAGGAAATGATTTCCAGCACTGGGAGACCTGCAGCAAATAATCCTTTGTGTTTTCCTGGGAAAGAGTGAGTTTATTCCACACTTTCATCCACCTCTTCAGACCTTTCAGCCTCGTAATATTTGAATATTTGGAGTACAAATATTTTAATTCCTTCAAGTCCGAGCTGCGATTTTTTAATTCACAAACCCTGGTCATTGATAGGTTAATCCTAAACCTTAAACTTTAATCCTAATTATATTAGAATATTGTTATTCTCACATCATTGCTATATGTTCTAATACTGTAAATTATCAGATATCACTTGTATAATTACGTATTACTTATACAATTATACTATTTACATAATTAGAATATTACTCACAGCAGTTATACAACATTACTGCATATATTACAATATCATATATTATTATCCCCAAACTGACAAAAAGGAGACTGGAGGGGCCATCCATCCCTTGCCCATCATTGCCCACCCCCTGTACAGATGCAGGAACTGCACATTTTGGGTTAATATGTGACTTTACACCTGTTCAGCCCCAAATCCCACAGCTTTGCCCCCCAAAGATGTTAATCGCGGGGGAATTTGAGGGTGAATTTGTTGAAGGGGCAGAGATGCTGCAAAACCAAGTCCACGAAGGAGCTCCATCACCACCCGTTCCAATCGATGGTTATTATTGCTAAAAAGGAGCTAATTGCTAATTTCCCCCCCCTTCCCGTGCGTTAATTAATGCATTAGAAGAACGGCAGATTAATAATGCATAATAACAACCAACGCATCAACGAACCGATCCATTGATGCATTAATTAATGCATCGCTGAACTGACGCAACATCCCTGCGCCACGCACACGGAACCATTCATTAAAAGGCATTAATGAGTGCAATTAGCTGGCATCACCTGTAGACAGCCCTCTTGTCGGCCTCCAGCTGCGCCTGGGGGTCGCCGCCCGCCGCCGGCACGGGCGCGTTGGCAGCCGCCGGCGTGGTGAGATGCACGGGCTGGGCTTTGGTGGGCTGCTGGGCTGTGGCTGTCATCTGGGGAGGGCAGGGGATGGAGGAGAGAGGAAGAAATTAACATAAAATGAAATAAAATGAAATGAAATAAAAACAGAGCTCGCCGCACTTTTCCGCCGAGTTTTACGGCTTTCTTGCGCGGAATTTTGGAGGTTCGGCAAGCGGCATTCTGCTGGGGCTCTGTGCAGGTGAAACAGAAAGGTGCATTTGATCTTTGTCTGGAAAAGAGAAGGTTTAGGGTTTTGCCACATTTCCCCCCGCCACTTTTTACCAGGGGAAAATACAGCAAGAAGTCCCACCACCTTTATTGGGCGGGGTGATTTAGGAAGGGATGCTTCGCAGAAGTCCCAGATTAAATCAGCTGCAGCGCTGCGGTTTGCCAAGAGCTTTTTCAAAGCAGGTATTACTGTCTAGACACAGTCATTTTCAATTTTATCCCAAAATTAGCTGAGCCTCTCCCAGCTCACCAAGCCCAGCCATGAGTCACCTTGGGGCTGTGAGAAAACACAAAAATACAAACTTTTTTTGGTGCCTGCGCCCAAATCACCTGACTTTAGCCCCGCCGCCGCCAACATCATGGGAATGTGCCGTGCAATAAATCACCCTGACAACAAACGCTGTGCTTATTTTGAAAAAGGCAACGATTTTAGGTAGATGTAAATCTTTAGGATGAGATGTGCCTGTGCCATCGCTCCTGCGAATCCTCGAGCATCCTTCCAGCAGCACCCCGAAAGTGGCACCCTCTGGGACAGGGTTACACCTGTTTAGGGGCAGCTTCCACTTGAAACCATCAACTCTGATATTAAAAAAACTCTGAATTACTTGCTCTCAGGCTTCGGACAGGTCCAACGTGGGCTTTGTGTTATCGCCACAAAATTCGGTTAAAAAAACCATCAGGGAGAACTTGAAACGATTGGGGTTCAAATGCATCAGCAGCACCCCAAATCCATTTTAGCCTAAAATTTTTTTAGCAGGAAATTACTGCACAGTGGTTGGTTTGCCTGCCTCTCTGTTGAAATTGGTAAAAAAATTAGTATTTGCCTATTTTTACCGGTAAATGTTCAGTCCTCCCCCGAGGCACGGAGCAAAAGGAAGCTCTGGCTCCTGCTAAATATTATATATATTATTTATTTATTTGTCTAATACACTTATTTCTATATATACATATATAATTATATATTGTATATATAATTATATATTGTCTATCTATAATTATATATTGTCCATACTTATATAACGTTTCTTCCTGTGTTTTGATATAAATAATATCTATTATTTACTTGATGCACTCATATATTTATTTCTATGTTTACACAGAAATGGGCTTATATCTATTTTTTATTGATTTATCTAATGCGCCTCTAAATTTATTTGTGATTGTTATATACAAAAATGTTCATAGACACAAATTATTGTGTCATTAATTAATGTAAAATATATTTATACACAAATATGTAAAACTTTGTAAACCCAAGCTGGACCAAAATCATTACACCTTTTGCTTTTAAAATGTTTGCCTTTAATATCTCCTGCCTGACCTTTTGCTGTCGCTTTTTTTCCCACTTTTTTTTTTTTTTTTTCTCTTTTCAATCTCCTTTATTGTTCATAACTCCAAAGTTGGGCTCCTGCACCTGCAAATTCACTTGGCTCCGTTTAATTTCCAACTCTCCCAACAGGTTCCATTTCTGTCCCTCTTCCCTTCCCTGGTGCGAAAGAAATGAGGGAAATTTGGGTTTCCCTTCCCCTCCTGCTCCCAGCAGTCAGGATTTCTCTTTCCTCACCCAAAAAACCTCATTTTGGTTTTCCATTTACAACCAAAATGGAGCAGATTTTGGGATGCCCCAGCCGTGTCACTGAATATCTCCTCATCCTCTTTCCCTTTCCCCCATTTTTTTCTCCCTATTATCTCCGTGGAAAATTACACTTATGCAGGGAAAAATGCCTTTCCCTCCCAACCTTTTCCCCCTTTTTTTCACATTTATTTACCAGGATTCCAAAGCCTTTTTTGCATCCTGCCAAGTTGACTATTTCCAGCCAAGTCTGCAACTAATTGAGCTATTACCCAAAAAAAAATTTTAAAAAGCCTCCTTTGGGGCTGCTCCGAAGCCATTACCTCACCTTGGACTAAAGAAAACAACAAAAAATAAGTAAAAATCATTCCAAGTCTGTGGAAAAAGAGGTGAGAGGATGCTGGGAGGGGAGGGATTTGCAGCTGAATAAGGGAGGAAAGCAAAAATGGAGCCAAAAATGGCATTTGGAGGAGCAGGTGGGGATAGGAAAGGAGGGAAAAGGCAGCAGGTCGCTGGTAGAGGGAAAATAGGGGGAAATATTTGGGGGAAAAGTTGTAAACATGGATAAAAAATGCAGGTGGGTTTTGTTTTGGGGGTTTTTTCCCCCTGGAGAACGGCCAAAAATCGTTGCAGGAGGGGAAAAACGGTAAACAAAAAAGGAAAATAAAAAGTACAAAAAGTTATATTTAAACAGCAGCGGAAAGCGAAAAAAAATTATAATGATAATTATGTGAGATGTTAAAAAATTGTTCAAATATGTTTCAAATATGTTCAAAATGTGTTTACAAATACACTGGAAAAGTAAAGTTTTAAAGTGCTACAACTACGTTCAAAGATGTGAAAATGAGAAAATGTTCTATAAATATGCTAAAAACTTATTTAAAATCTAGAAAAATGTAAAAAGTATGTTTGCAATTATGTAAGAAACGAAAATGCTTTAAAACGTAGAAAATACATTAAAAGATGTTAAAATGTTGAAAAAAAAATTTAAATTCTGTTAAAAATGTCCTTAAAAGTACGTTTTAAATGTCGAACACGCAAAAANCTAGAAAAATGTAAAAAGTATGTTTGCAATTATGTAAGAAACGAAAATGCTTTAAAACGTAGAAAATACATTAAAAGATGTTAAAATGTTGAAAAAAGAATTTAAATTCTGTTAAAAATGTCCTTAAAAGTACGTTTTAAATGTCGAACATGCAAAAAAATGACAAAAGGCTTTAAAGATGGAAAAAAAAAAATTGTAAAGAAGAAAGTAACAACGAAATTTTTTAAATAGCATATAAATAGTAAAAAAAATTTTTTAAATCCCTGAGTTTTTGCAGGGTTCCTGGGCAGAGCAGATATTTTTGAGGTGCTGTGTGCTCGATGCTGCTTGAGCTGGGTGTGGTATTTGTGGGTTTGGGTATTGCAGATTTCTGGGGTTCAGGAATCACAAATTTCTGGGGTTCAGGGATGATGATTTTGGGTTTGACTATTGCAAATTTCTGAGTTTGGGTAACAAATTTCTGGGGTTCAGGGATGACAAATTTCTGGGGTTCAGGAATATTTCTGGGGTTCAGGTATCACAAATTTCTGGGGTTCAGGGATGATATTTCTGGGGTTCAAGTATTACAGATTTCTGGGGTTCAAGTGTGATGTTTTTGGGTTTGGATATTACAGTTCTGGGGTTCAGGGATGATATTTCTGGGGTTCAAGTATTACAGATTTCTGGGGTTCAGGCATCACACATTTCTGGGGTTCAGGGATGATATATCTGGGGTTCAAGTATTACAAATTTCTGGGGTTCAGGGATGACAAATTTCTGGGGTTCAGGAATATTTCTGGGGTTCAGGTATCACAAATATCTGGGTTTGGGTATTACAGATTTCTGGGGTTCAGGCATCACAAATTTCTGGGGTTCAGGGATGATATTTCTGGGGTTCAAGTATTACAAATTTCTGGGGTTCAGGGATCACAAATTTCTAGGGTTCAGGAATGATCTTTCTGGGTTTGGGTATTACAAATTTCTGGGGTTCAGGTATCACAAATATCTGGGTTTGGGTATTACAGATTTCTGGGGTTCAGGGGTGATGGGTTTGAGTTTGGGTACTACAAATTTCTGGGGTTCAGGTATGATGTTTTTGGGTTTGGCTATTACAAATTTCTGGGTTTGGGTATCACAAATTTCTGGGGTTCAGGGATGGATGACATTTCTGGGTTGGGATATTATAATTCTGTGGTTCAGGGATGATATTTCTGGGTTTGGGTATTACAGATTTCTGGGTTCAGACATCACAAATTTCTGGAGTTCAGGTATGATATTTCTGGGGTTCGAGTATTACAAATTTCTGGGTTTGGGTATCACAAATTTCTGAGGTTCAGGTATCACAAATTTCTGGGGTTCAGGGGTGATGTTTTTGGGTTTGGGTAACCCAAATTTCTGGGGTTCAGGGTAGATGTTTTGGGGTTTGGCTATTATAAATTTCTAAGTTTGGATATCACAGATTTCTGGGGTTCAGGGAGGATATTTCTAGGGTTCGGGTATTACAAATTTCTGGGGTTCAGGTTTCACACATTTCTGGGGTTCAGGGATGGTATTTCTGGCTTCAGGTTTCACACATTTCTGGGGTTCAGGGATGGTATTTCTGGGTTTGGGTATTACAAATTTTTGGGTTTAGGTATTGCAGATTTCTGGGTTTGGGTATCACACATTTCTGGGCTTCAGTGGTGATGTTTTTGGGTTTGGCTATTACAGTTCTGTGGTTCAGGGATGATATTTCTGGGGTTCAAGTATTACAAATTTCTGGGGTTCAGGGATCACAAATTTCTAGGGTTCAGGAATGATCTTTCTGGGTTTGGGTATTACAAATTTCTGGGTTTGGGTATAACAAATTTCTGGGGTTCAGGGGTGATGGGTTTGAGTTTGGGTATTACAAATTTCTGGGGTTCAGGTATGATGTTTTTGGGTTTGGCTATTACAAATTTCTGGGTTTGGGTATCACAAATTTCTGGGGTTCAGGGATGGATGACATTTCTGGGTTGGGATATTATAATTCTGTGGTTCAGGGATGATATTTCTGGGTTTGGGTATTACAGATTTCTGGGTTCAGACATCACAAATTTCTGGAGTTCAGGTATGATATTTCTGGGGTTCGAGTATTACAAATTTCTGGGTTTGGGTATCACAAATTTCTGAGGTTCAGGTATCACAAATTTCTGGGGTTCAGGGGTGATGTTTTTGGGTTTGGGTATCACAAATTTCTGGGGTTCAGGGGTGATATTTCTGGGTTCAGGTATCACAAATTTCTGGGGTTCAGGGTAGATGTTTTGGGGTTTGGCTATTATAAATTTCTAAGTTTGGATATCACAGATTTCTGGGGTTCAGGGAGGATATTTCTAGGGTTCGGGTATTACAAATTTCTGGGGTTCAGGTTTCACACATTTCTGGGGTTCAGGGATGGTATTTCTGGGTTTGGGTATTACAAATTTTTGGGTTTAGGTATTGCAGATTTCTGGGTTTGGGTATCACACATTTCTGGGCTTCAGTGGTGATGTTTTTGGGTTTGGCTATTACAAATTTCTGGGTTTGGGTATCACAAATTTCTGGGGTTCAGGGGTGATGGTTTTGGGTTTGGGTAACCCAAATTTCTGGAGTTCAGGGGTGATATTTCTGGGTTTGGGTACACACATTTCTGGGGTTCAGGGGGGATGGTTTTGGGTTTGGGTAACCCAAATTTCTGGAGTTCAGGGGCGATATTTCTGGGTTCAGGTTTCACACATTTCTGGGGTTCAGGGATCACAAATTTCTGGGGTTCAGGGAAGATGTTTTGGGGTTTGGCTGTTATAAATTTCTGGGTTTGGGTATCACAAATTTCTGGGGCTCAGGGATGATATTTCTGGCTTCAGGTTTCACACATTTCTGGGGTTCAGGGATGGTATTTCTGGGTTTGGGTATTACAAATTTTTGGGTTTGGATATTGCAGATTTCTGGGTTTGGGTATCACAAATTTCTGGGGTTCAGGGATGATTTTTTGGGTTTGGGTATTACAAATTTCTGGGGTTCAGGTATCACAAATTCCTGGGTTCAGGGATGATATTTCTGGGTTCAGGTATCACACATTTCTGGGGTTCAGGGGTGATGTTTTTGGGTTTGGATATTACAGTTCTGGGGTTCAGGTATCACACATTTCTGGGGTTCAGGGTTGATATTTCTGGGTTTTTTCCTCCTTTTGGAAGGAAATTCTCTGCTGCTGCTGGTGGCTGCTCCTGGCCTCTGGGGGGGCTTCCCGCAGGTTTAAGTGCCACAATCCCCCAGTTTTAGATTTTATTTGAGGGCTGTGGCCAAAGACATCAAGTCCAGAGAGCAAATCCCCTAAATCATCATTTACCCTACTCCTTAATGGGAAATTCCTCCACCACCATCACACATGCTGAAAACAGAGGTTCTGAGCCCAAAAACCTGCTGGGGACACCAGGAACTGGGGGCTTTTGTGGCTCCTACTGAAAAATCATGATTTCCACCCAAATTTTGAACCTGTGAATTTTTAAAAAATGATTTTGTAATTAAAAAGATAGAACTATGTTCATAATTTTAAAATTTTTGTCCCTGTTATAACCACCTAAAAAGCCTGTTTTAGGGGGAGGAGGAGATACTTTTATCACTTTCTGTGTTAGAAATTAAGAAAAATCAACTTCTCCATCTGATTTTTAATATTTTTTTTTGAAAATATATTCATAGAGTAGATTATTTATTTATTTGTCATTTTTATCCCTATTGTAACCACTTGGGGGAGGGGGAAGATGCTTTTTCATCAGTTTCTATGCTGAAATTTATGAAAAATTAACCAAATTTTTAATAACGCTTTTTCTTGAATAGATTTTTAGAGTAAGCAAATAAATAAATAAATAAAAACACTCCCCTCCCTTTTTTGTCCCTGTTGTGACCACCTAAGGAGCATTTTTTGGTAGGGCAAAGCTGCTTTCACCACTTTTGGTGCCAAAAATACCTGTTTTTAAAACAACCTCTTTTTGCCAGTGAAATGGCTGAACACTTCCTCAGCTTTTTGCTTTCATTCATTATGGAAAACTGCTTTTTTTATGCAGACTCTTTAATTTTCAACAGGTAGAGTACTCGAGGAGGGCGACTGTGCTTGGTGTAAAAGATGCTCCACGTTCCACTCTTTTAACAGATTCCAGTGATTGATGAAGCATTTTTTTTTCTTCCAAAAGGCAGTTTTCCCATCATTTCTGCTTCGTTTTTGCACGTTTCTGACAGTGAGGGTGGCAGCTTGCACAGCCTCTGCTGTAAAACATGAATGCAAAGCTCCCCAAATCCCTTTTTTTTTTGCACTCTTCTCCCCAAAGTGGTTCCCTTGATGAGGGGGAGCTCATTGTAGCTCTGATAATCAACCATTTTTCCATTTATCACCTGTCCTCCCCACTTCCTCCCCATCTTTGGGGAGAAGAAATTTGTGTAATTTGCTTTTCCAATCCCCAGAAACCCCAAATTTTCAGGTGAAAAGTTCACAGCAGTCACAGACGAGTCAGAAAAAATCAATTCCTGGCTGCAGCTTTTCCTCCAAACCCACTAAACGGAAAGAGAAACGCTCGAGCGAGCCCCTTGATAAGGTGAAAAAGGAAGGATTTGGTCAGCAATGCTCCTGAGGGTCCCCAAAATTCAATGTATTAACACAGGGGGCAGGTAAGGGACAGGGACGGGGAAGGCAGAGGGGACGTCTCCAAAGGCTGCTGCAGAAAATGTCTGGCTATTTTGAAAGTCCCTTAAATTGCCCATTAGGACTCAAACGGTGCCGTGGCTCCCCGCCGCGTAAGCGAGAAAGGGGAAAAAAAAATTTGGAAAAAAAAAAAAAAAAAAGCCCTACTCGAGGCAGAGCAGCGAAGCGAGCAAATGATGACACAGAAGTTGGAGGAGCCATAAAAACCCCACCGAGGCGTCGTTTGTGAGAAGTGACCTTTTCCCACCACAGGAAATGGGTAGAAAGGAGACACGCTTGGCTTCAAGGGGGGGTGTAAAAGTCAATTTATTTATTTTAGCTTGCAGAGGACAGGCTTGGGGGTTTGGGGTTTTTTTGGTTTTTTGTTTGTTTTTTTTTTTTGTTGGGAGGGGAGATTTTTCTGCTTTTGCAGATGAGAGATGCAGCAAATGGGGAAAAACTCGAAATCTTCCACGTGAACAAAAAAAAAAAATAGCTGCTTTGAACATGGAGCTGGCTCAGTGCACAATACAGATCAGCCCTGTTCAGTCATTGCAGCTGGAAAAGCAGAAATGTGGTATAAATTTACCCCTAAAAAATCTCAGGATGGGCTTCAGGGTGCAGGATCATCTCCAAAATCCACCCTCAACTCCCAAGTCCAGCCCACTGGGGTGCTCCAGAAGAGTTTCTCTTGGACAAACTCCTCTTCTTGTAATAACTTGACTCCATAACAACGCTTGGAAAAGTTATTTGACCGCTCAGAGCACCATTGGAGATGAAATCTTTTTTCTCCCCTGCCACAGGTTATTAAAAAATGCCATTGAAATAAATCAAAGGCCATTCCTACGACTAAACCTGTCCTGGTTTAGTCAAATGTTTCATCTTTCCAGACAATTAACCTGCTGGTTGCAGCCATGCCACCACGTAGGCTTTCCAAGAAGACCCAAAGACCCCAAAATAAGACGAAAAGGGGGAAAAACCAGAGTTTTACCCAAAACCTTTCAATCCTGGAGACTGACAGGAGGGGTTTTAATTTCACCAGTCTCTGTGATGAAACACTCTGCCACTATTTAGGAAATCAAGGCAATTAACGCAGGAGTTGAGGCTCCTGAGGGCTCTGGAGGACACTCACCTGCGGGGTGTCTTGGTAGGGAGGAGGAGGAGGCACTGTCTGCGTGGCCATCATCGTCAGAGCTGGTGCCGGGGAGACATGGTGCATCCTGCTTGGGAGTCACATCGAGAACCTGCGGGCAGGACACGGAGCTGCTGGATTACAGGGAAATCCCACAGCAAGGGAGGGAAAGCCGAAAGGCAGGAAGGAGAGGTGACGTTCCTCACACGGGCGCTGCGCTCTGCCGCAGTCGCTGGAAGGAACTCAGGATGGTTTGCTGACCCTTACGATGCTTTGAGGATTTTTTGAGATTGGTGATTTTGGATAAGGAATGCATCAGGGGTGAAGAGAAGCAGGGAGATCTCCACTGGAGAGCAGCCAGGCAAAGGGAGAGCTCTTGGGAGATGACGGCTGCCATCAGTGGAGATCTCCCTGCCGGTGACCTGCCTCTCTTCACCCCTGATGCATTCCTTATCCAAAATCACCAATCTCAAAAAATCCTCAAAGCATCGTAAGGGTCAGCAAACCATCCTGAGTTCCTTCCAGCGACTGCGGCAGAGCGCAGCGCCCGTGTGAGGAACGTCACCTCTCCTTCCTGCCTTTCGGCTTTCCCTCCCTTGCTGTGGGATTTTCCTGGTAATCCAGCAGTGTCCTGATGGATGGGAGATGATGGCTGCTATCAGTGACACTCAGTATGTTTTCTCCCCTGTGAACCCTGGTGCACCCAGGGCATTTTCTTTCCACCCCCCATGCCCAACCACGGTGCCTAAATGGGGATTTCCATCCCCTTTCCAGCTATTCCTCTTTTCTGGAAGCAGAAAGACAAATCACAAGTGCAAAACTTGCCATTTTCTTAAATTATACATTAAAAACCCTCCCAAAATGATGCGTCTCTTTGCCTTCGGCCACCTCAGAGTCACACCCTCATGCTCAGCTCAGAAGGGACGCTGAGAATCCAATGTGGAGATTCACCAACACATTCATCTCCTCTGCTGTGCTGTCCAACCCAGCTGAGTCCTGTGCTGAGGTGCCTGACCCCACGGTGATAAAATGCACAGAAATGTGGAAACTCTCGTTTGATTTGCACCAAGAAGCAAACCTGGATTTGCACACCCCAAAAACCGAGGAGACAGTCCTCATGCCACCCTCCACCTCCCTGGAAGTTGCTGCTTTCTGAAAATGCAGAGTTATCTGGGAAGAAAACAGATTAATTTTTTTGTATCTGCAGGTCCAAAGGAGATGGCGAAAAAGGAGGGGCACCAGAAAGGGCCAAATTTGTAAGTGGAGCACTTGGCTTGGAGGAGTCCCCAACGATGGACCTGGTGGTAGATGTGACCCAAAAGCAATTCTTGGCCCTGAAAATACCTCCTCTCCCACTGTTTCACTGCAGGTGTGTGGCAGCCAATGATCTCAGCTAAATTCTTTTTAAAAATCTCTGTCCTGTCCTCTCTGTGGCTCGGAGCTCTGCTTTGGGCCAACTCATAAAGCCAGCCAGCAAATCCTCCTGGGTCCTCCAAAAGTGCATTTCTTCTTGCAGAGCCTCCTTTTCTAAAGAGATGACATCCCTCCAAGGGATCTCCCTGTTGTGATGCCCATCAGTGCACTGCTTTCCCACTGGCTTCTCACCTGGAGAGGAGCCATGGCACCATCCCACGAAAACGTGCAGAAAGTTATGTAAAGTGATATTGTGAGGGAATATAACCAAAAACCAGCGTCAGCATCGCTTTCACCGTGAAATGCTGACAGGCAGGAAGGTGCAAGGAAGAGGAAAAGAGGCACTGATGAGCTCAAAACCGAGGCACACCTGGGAATCTTGGTGAAAAATTTACAAAGTCCTCTCCACGAGGTCCGTGGTTGTCTGGGGGAAGAGGTCATGGGATATGACAATATTCTGAACTTCCCGAGGCTTCACTAAGTTCACAAATGCACCATCCCCAAACAGAAAGCCAAGTGCTGCGTGCATGGGATGAGCGTCAACAGCTCTTACTTATTTGGCATGAATAAATGAGGTTATTCTTTTTTATGCTTTGCACAAATATGGATAACCCATGAATTGAGTACTAAGAAATCACACCCGAAATCCTGTGCATTGTGAAGGTAGATCAGGGTTCTCGCATGACACAGACCTCTAGCAGTGAGGATATTGCATTTATGGGATTAAAATGATGCTTTTCATCTTTTTCCTCCCAACAGCAAAATAGCAGGAGGCAAAATTATCTGCTCTTGAGTGAACTCACAGCTTAAAATCTTTGATGTCCAATGTCAAAACTGAGCTCGCAGCTGCAGGCACACAAATATCCGTGTCCTCGGGGGGTAGCACCAAGGGAAAAACCTCCCCACCAGAAACAGTTGCAGCTGGGGAAAAGCAGAATTTAGCACTGTGACAGTCTGGACATCTGGGTGGGAAGCTAAAAAAAAAAAAAGACATTGCTATTTTGGGAAAAATACCCTGCTTGGCATCTATTGTTCCTGCCAGGAGCAATCCTACAAGCAGCGCTGGCGATTTACTGCGGGGTGTGAGCTTTTTGGGTGAGCCTATTCCCAGAAGGTGGCAGCCCAGAGCCCAATTTAATTGCTGAATAATATCTAAGCTGCTCAAATCAAGCCGTTCGTTGAGGTTTATGGGTGTTGATTTGTTTGGAGAATAGAACTCCCAGCCAAATGTGGGGGGGAAAAAAAAATAAAAAGAGGATAAAAGTGGGAGCCAGCTGTTGCCAGTAGCAGTACATTTATCTTGGGGGAAACAAATGCACGCAGGCACTGTAAATATCCAGGAAAGCGCCTGGTGCCCACAGGAAAAGCTGGACAGGTGTTCCACGTGGGAGCCCCCAGCCATGAATCTCAGGATAACAGTGCAAAGCTGTCAGCCCCACGGATTTATCGGCAGCCAACACAGGGAAGGGTGGAAAGCTGCTATCATGTGCATTAACCCTTTCTGATTTTTTCTATTTTTTTGTTTTATACATTAATCCTCTCTCTTTTCTTTCATTCCCCCCACTTACCCAATTAATTTGTCTGCGTGAGCTCTTGACTGTGGGCATCCAGGTACCGGCAGGCGCAGAGCATCACCAAACCCCTGCCAACTCCTTCCAAGGTAACGCTCAAATCTCAGGTGAAGGCTGAATTCTGGGGATCTGGAGATCAAGGAGGGCAGGAATTGCAGCCAGCTCCTGGGGGATTTGCACAGAAGAAAGAAATGGTGAGCAATAAAACCCATAAAGGCTCTTTCATTTCCGGAAGCAGCAGTACTTCACGTTTTGGCAGCGACTTGAGATCAAAGTATCCTAAATTTCCTTATGAAATAAAATTATTTCAGCTATCACTGAAATGTTGCCATTACGTTGGAAATGTATTTCCCGAAGAGCTTGTGCCTATCTAAAAGACTCAGATTTATAGGCTGGGGTTTTTTACCAGCAATATATTACATCCTTTTTCAAGTAAAAATAATTAAAGACTAAGTTGAAAAGTTGGGGTGGTTTTTTTCCATGCGGCCACTGATGCCTTAAAACACTTAAAAAACCAAAGTATTGTCAGTCACTCCTCACCCTCCAGGTGAATATGACCTCCTTGATTAATAAAACAGCCATAAACCCATATTAGAATGGTTAGGGCTGGTTAGAATTAGGGCTGAATGAAAATTTTTTTTTTAAAAAAAATCCCTTTTATGGACTCTACATCACTGTTTTCAAAGAAAAATGTCAATATTCAATCCGTAAAGCACAACTCTTGTTTCTGAACCAATGGGAAAATGGGGATCACTTTTTCTAGCTCATTGAGGAGCTTCTGCCCCACAGCAATACGTGCAATTGATAATGGAGGATTCAACACGAGAAATCAGAAAATCAACTTTTCAGGCATTTCTTCTTCTCCACCTGAAGCATCAAAATTATTAGAGGTACTTGAGGATGTTTTTTTCCAGCCACGGAAGGTACTTCTCTGTGTTAAGGGAAGATTACCTTTTCTAAGGGGGATTTTTCTGAAGAGGGGATGCTGTGAGATTCGCAATGATGCCGTGTCAGTCACGCTCTCTCCACAGCAGGCTGCAAGTTTTTTATGTCACCATCTTCACAGAGGGCTTGTGCAGGCTGAAGTTTATGATAGATGCGTTCAGAGAAGTTAAAATGAAGAAATACAGCAGAGGAGGGAGGGAGGGAGAGGGTCCTCCAGAGGACGATACATCTCCCTCGGAACCGCGAGGACAGGCTCGCGCTCGGCGGGTGATGCCAACTCTTGATTGGCCATAAAGTGAATTTAGAGTGACCCCTCTCCTCTTCAGTGTCTCATTTCTATCCACAAATCTTCACCTTTTTTGCTTGTTTTTACCAAAACTCACACATTACCCTCAGAGATGAATACCAGGTTTTCACACCATTAAAGGAAGTCCCTCATGCCACCCTGAGCTCATTAAAAATAAACCAAATGCTATTCAGCGGTCAAAACCAGAAAATAATCCAATTTTTCAAGACAGTATCCATTCTTGGCCATTCCTCCACGTTCAAGGTTGTTTCCAAGCAGGCTCCTGTAACACCTCATCTGAGGAGCTCAGGAACATTTGTGCAAGAGATACCACTGTGCCACCAAATAGTTTTAATTTTTTTTAAGAATATATCATAGCCAAATTTCCTCAGTCCAGTCCCAGGAGGTTTACTCGCACTGGGAGCATCTTTTGCTCTCAGCCAAGATGCTGGATTTACTAAATGCTGACCTTTGTACCCTTCCCAGCATCCTGTTATCAGTTATTGCCTGGTAAAATAGGAGAAATTGAGTCTGTGTTTCTGCCACAAGCATGAGTTAAAGCAGACCGTGATTTGATATTTCTGTAGAATAAACTCTAGACCAGAGCAAATCCCTTTTCTGTTTTTCTCCTAACAAAGCAGTTGGTCAATATATAAGCACTGGGATATAAGGGAAAGGGAAACATTGTGCTGGACAATGCTAAAAAAGCTCTTGCCAAACACTGGTTTGGAACATCACTGGATGGGCCCCTGAGCACCAGGAAAATTAAATAAAATTTATTTATTTAATATTTTCATCTATGTATTTAATATTTTTATTTATTTGTTTAATATTTACATGTATTTATTTGTTATTTGTATTTATTTATTTAATATTTCCCAATCCTCCTCCCAGCTTCAGCTCCATAGATGGAGCTGCTTCAGTGGATTTCTGATGAGAACAACAATTACTGCTAAATATTTCTCTCCTCTCCAAAGATACCCATCTCTGAAAGGCTCCAGGGATATCTCTGCAACATAAACATGAGAATAAAACCTGCAAGAGCCAGTCAGAGCTTTAGTAGACAAGGTTAATGTACCTTGAACGGCAGCATTAAACAACTTTGCTCATTTTTTTAAGTGGAGAGCTGAGATACCTACGTACATTTTCAAGTGTTATTTTTATAGGGGAAGACCATTAAAGCACCTTCCAAAACAAACTGGCACAGGGAAACATCAAAGAAGCTTCTTCAAAGTAACCTGAGAATACTTGAATTTTGTGCAACCCAGCCCTCTGCCCAAGAAAAGTTCCCAGAAGAGCAAGTTGTGATTTTTTTCAGCAAATCAAAAAGCTTTGAAGTGAAGTGTAGCTCAGGAACCCCAAAAAATGCAGAAACTTCCTCTTGCCAGGCATGAAATGTCCAGAAAAACTTTCTGGTTGCCTTGTAAAAAACAGGGAGCAGATGAATGCTCCAACAGTTCTTCTACCTCTGAACAATTTATGTCCAAACTCTGAAGTCTCGCCCTATGATTTCAAACCCTGGCTTGTGCTCTTCATTCCCCTGCTAATTCCATGAGTCAGGAATCACTGAGCACCCACATTTCCATCACGCAAACGCCAGATCTCAAACCCACACTGGCAATGAGAAGGTCACAGAACCACAGAATAATCTGAGCTGGAAGGGATCCACAAGGATCATCAAGTCCAGCTCCTGTTCCTGCTCAGGACCATTCCCAAGAGTCACACCACATGCCTGAGAGCATTGTCCAAATGCTTCTCGAGCTCTGGTAGCCGTGGGGCCACGACCCAAGTCAGTGCCCAAGCACCCCCTGGGTGAAGAACATTCCTCTAATATCCAACCTAAGCCTCTCCTGACTCAACTTCAGGCCATTCCTTTGAGTCCTGCCACTGGGCACCACGGAGCAGAGATCGGTGCTTGCCCCTCCTCTTCCCCTCACAAGGACGTTGCAGACTGGGATGAGTCTCCCCTCCGTCTCCCCCGGGCTGAACAGACCAAGCACCCTCAGCCACTCCTCATGCAGCTTCCCCTCAAGACCCTCCACCATCTTTGCTGCCCTCCTTTGGATGCTCTCCAACAGTCCAGCATCGTTCTCATACCGTGGTGCCTGAAGCTGTCCACAGGACTCCAGGAGAGGCCACCCCAGCGCAGAGCAGAGCGGGACAATCCCTTCCCTCACCCAGCTGGTGGTCCTGGGCCTGAAGCCCCCCAGGACAAGGATGTCCCTCCTGGCTGCCAGGGCACTGCTGACTCAAAGTCAACTCTCCATCTACCAGGACCCCCAGGTCCCCTTCGCAGAGCTGCTCTCCAGCATCTCATTCCTTCGTCTGTCTGTACATCCAGGGCTGCCTCGTCCCAGGTGCAGAAACCGGCGCTTTCCATGGTTGAACTTCACGGCGATGGCCAAGCCCTCTAATTTGTCAAGGTCTCCCTGCCTTCAATGGGGTCAACAGCTCCTCCCAGTTTTGTACCATCTGCAAACTTGCCTAATATCCCTTGCAGCCCTGTGTCAAAGTCGTTTACGAAGATGTTGAAGTGCGCAGGGTGGAGGATGGGGCCCTGCAGAACCCCACTGGGGGCAGGCTGCAAGTCTGCTGTCACCCCATTCCCTGTAACCCTCTGGGCCCAACCCGTGAGCCAGCTGCTCATCCACCACACAACGCCGTCATCCAGCTGTGGGCTGGACGTTCTGTCCAGAGGATGCTGTGACAGATGGTACTGAAGACTCCATCCACAAAGTCCCTGCCAGGTTGAGAAGAACTTCTCGGAGCACAAAAAAGGTGATGGCAAAAATTTGATGAGTTTTGGAGACTTTCTTTGGAAGAAGAGGTTTAAGTGTGGGTCTGAGGGGAATGAGGTGATGGGAAACTGAAAGATTTGTGAATTCTACAAAACTTCTGTCCCGAGACCAAAGGTGACATCATTGCTGTTGCTTGAGGATGGGTAGCTGAGAAGAAACAGGCTCAAAAACTCTCTTGCTCTGCAAAAATTTAACCACCACTCAAGTTTTTCCATTCCAAACTGACACCTGCAGTCCTTCATCAATGTCCTGGTTTCAACCAGGACAGAGTGAATTTTTTACAGTAGCTGGGAGGGGGTCTTGCCCAGACCATAATATTATTTGATACCATATTATGTCATTGCCTGGTGCAGGAGAAAGGGATGCTCTCTCTCTTCTGAGAAGAAGAGAATTCATTCTCGTGGGGCAAGCACGGCACACAGAGCAGTGGGGTAATGCTGGTCCTGAGCAGAGGGAGCGGGCGGGGTGGCACGGCTGCAGTCGGGTCAAGCTCTGCACTCTCTTTTGTACACTTTAATTATTTGTATTGCTGCTGTTACAAATTCACTTTCTTATCTCATTGCTGTTTCCCGTAAATTTTTCTTCTCCCAACCCATGATCTTTGCTTTTTGTGCCTCTAAACTTTTCTCTATGGGGGGGCAGAGGGGGGGCAGGAGAGGGGAAGCAAGTGAGCTGTGTGAAGTTCTGGAGTCTTGGGGAGGGGGCACTAAATTGGGGAATACCATTATTGAACCACAACAACCAATTTCTCCGCCAGTGCAAATATCACAAAGTACAAAACAGAGCAATGCCAGAGCAAAACCCACCTGCAAACTCAACATCAACGAGCACCAACAATTCTGGCACAGACCCCACCACAAACCAAGGACTTCTTGTAAATGTTGCTGCAGCCCATAAACACCCCGTAATCAATACTGCAATTTTCCATATTTTAAAACACAGTTTTGATTTTAATGCCTTCCTGGGGTCTTTATTTTGCAACTCAAATCTCACAGGCTCTTTGCAAATCTCCCAAAACCTCCATGAGCAGATACCCGCTTTTTGGTGGACTTGCTAAAAACAGCAGAGTGAACCCAACTGCAGAAACACAGGTGAGGTGTGAGTGGAAGCACGCAAAGGCTTCCCACTTCCCTGACTGGGAAAGTCAGGAAAACTGCAATACCACAGTACATCTCATAAAATCCTCCCTTAAATCTGCCTCATTTCTCACTATATCCTGCTACCACGCTTGGAAATTTTCCCCTTGGGAGGGGGAAAGCAATCCCTCTGGAGCCCGCTATCTTCCTTTCCTGTAGGGCAGATAAATCAGAGCTCTTGACTCGCTGAGTTTTCACTTTGCATCCCTCTCCTCCCAGTCTTACCTTCCACCTGAATTTCCTACATGAAGTGGAAAATTCCCTACGAAAAATGTCTCTGCTGACCAGAAAACAAAAATAAGGTTTTCCTTGAGGCATGTCAGGCTTTCTGGTATCTGCAGAGAGTTGTCCCTATCCAAACCCCGAGGCAAGATACTAAAGATTGAGACAGAAGCACCTTGATTAATCACCACAATTGAAACATCTCTCATTTGCCCATTTGAAAGCAATTTTTTTGCCATATTTCCAGCCTCAATGATAAAAGAGAAGTTTGGGATATGACGTGGTGATTTATAAAAGCTCCAGCCAGCTGGGGAGGTACAATGGGTTTCAAACTCCTTTAGTGATGCCTAACAAGACTGTCTTCTCCATTTACTCTAAATAGGAGTAAATCAGCCTGGTCTGAACTCAACATGATGAGGAAATTGGGGTCCAAAAAGGACTAGAAAGTGTTCATGGTGTGAGACAGACAAGCTAAATTTTTTTCACAACTTTTTTTGCACGGTGACAAAAGGTATGGCGTGGCCTCAGAGGTGCATCTTGTCACATGGGCTTCAGGAGGAGGAAAGTTTTGTGCCTGGAAATTGAGGGGACCAACACACAGTGGAGAAAGCCCAGGGGAACCAAGTTGTTTCTCAGAAGCCTCCAGGTAATTTCTATCATTAACCACTTAGAGCGATGCCAGCACAGTGCTCCAGAAGGTCCATCCCATCCGGCTGTGCCTTTAAAGGAAGGTGTCTGGACCCTTTTGGCACAATTTCCTGAGCAGTTCAGGTTTGGTCTCCTTGCTGGAGATACTTCCAGGCCAGGTTGTGTCCTCCACAGACACGTGCTCATGTTCTCCACAGTTCCTCCAAAGAGGACAACCCAACGCACACAAAATCCACGGCAGGGTACCGAGCCCTTTCATGCAAGAACTGGGCAGCTCACTTTGAAACACAGATTGGAAAGAGGGCATCAAGGCAGGGAGGATGCCCCCGAAAAGTGGTCATTGTGGTGACCCCAATGCCCCCCACACTCACCAGAAAAGGAATCTCAAAGTGAACCCAACCTGTGCCTTTATCAGAAAGGGGTAAAACCAGACTAAGGAGATATTCATCACTTCCTCCATTGTGTGTTTTTTGTTTTGGCTGAAGCGAGGTCACCAGCAAAAATCAGGGCTTGAAGGGCAGCCTGAGAGAAATAACCCTCCCCTTACTGGCTGCTTCTTACTAAAAGGGACTTTCAGAGGAGGCAAGACTCAAAAGAAAAGACTCGAAGAAAAGATGCTCTGCTGCGCCATGGACCAAATGAAGGTTTTGGGTTTTTCCCTGAGAAGCCCCCACCCTAATAAAACCAGTTTAAGAAGAAACCAGGCACTTTTGCAGAATATTTACACACATTGAAGGTGCCACTCCCATTTTCAGTGACCAAAGATTTCTCTTTGCTCCTATAGGAGGGCAGTTGTAGCCAACAGGGTTTTATTTTCTGCGTCACCTGCCGGGTGCCCTGGTTTTGGCACAGATCAAGCACATTTGTCACTCTGCCAAACCCTAATTTTAGTGATTGGGGTTGGCTAAAGGACTGTAAAACCCTTGGTTTCACGTATATCTTATTTTAAGCTCTGCATTTCATTTATTTTTAGTTGGTGACCATTTCTCTGCACCCTACTGCCGGCTGTGCCAAAATTTTGCAGTGATAACAGCCCATATTTCAGAGTATTTTCACAAAAATATATCTGTGTTTTCCTCCAGGCTGCTTATGCCTTGTAGGGCTCTTAACAATATGTTATCAACACTTGAGCTTTAAAACAAGACTCCCTGCACAGACTGATTTCTTAAAAAAAAAAAAGTGTAATTCTCCTCTGAAATGCTCACTGCATTTAGGGAAGGGTTGATACAATTTAAATGCAACAGAAAACAGCAGAAATTCCTCCAGTTAAAGCCACACCAAGGTCCTGACTCACCACATCCTGCTCAATTAACGTACATCATTGCACAATTAATATATATAATTGCTTAATTAATATAAAGCAAAGCAGTCTTACTGTTAGGGGGTGCTCAGGGAGCCACTGCCCTGGAAGTGTCCTCCCACTGCCCCGAAAACTGGGTAGGATCACAACCTGGGAAAGCAAAAATGAAATACTTGAATATCGAGAGAAAATGATGAAACGAGAAAGTGAAATATTAAGCAAAGGATGAAGGCCTGCACTAAGAAAGGTACTCTGGCAGTGTCAGTGAAGCCATGGTGGGCAAGTCTGCTCTTAACGCACTTTTTTGGAAGGATGATGGGGAAAATAGAAGGAATCGAGGAAAATGTAGGTGGGAATATCCCCTGGAGATGAAAGCAGGACTGATGTCTGAGCTAGATCAGGGCTTTTTTCCCAGCAGGTTTGAACATCTCCGAAAAAGGACAAAAAATAAATCAGATTTTTAGAGGTCGAACCGAGATATGTCCAGGAAACGAAGGCGTGCTTGTTGCCGGTCTGTCCCCAGAGGATGGAGGTCGACGTAGCCCTGTCCCGTCCTGTCCCACTCCTGCTGGGTGGCAAAAGCTCGTCACGGGATCACGCTGAGGGTTACTGCTACAATCCAGGTCTGCAAAGGAGAAAAAAGGGAAAAGGGAATGAAGCAGCACTGCTGTTGGCTGTGCCCCCATTTCGTGCTGGCAGTTGCCATTTCCCTGGTTAATTATAATACTTGAGTGTAAATGTGTTTTTATACTTGGGCTCAGACAGAGTGAACTGGGGAACAGCCACTACATCCAAAATGGGGGAGCTCCCAGACACTATTTAATAAGGAAAAGTTCATCCATATGCTGGAGATGATTTTGCAACTACCAAGAATCTGGTCTTTATGGGACTGGGATTTCTAGGCCCATCTCGGCCGTTTCAGCGGAAAAACGGAGACGGGCTGAGTAAGGATCAGCACAGCCACTGACACAGCGGTGTTTTGTGTCTGACTGCAAAAAAAGGAATACAAGAGATAAAATTCACCAGATCTCTCCATATATATCACCTCTAGTGAGCCCCTCAGATCTTCAATATCCATCTGATGAATGTCCCTCAATATACATCACCTCCAGATATTACCTCTATGTCTATAAACATCACCTGAGATCTCCAATATATGTCTGGTATATCTACCTTGATATATATCTCCTGGTAGAGAGCTCCTCAGATCTCCAATATAAATCCCTTACATTATATATATATATATAGCCCAATATACGTCCCTTGATGCACACAACCTGCCAAGCTCCTCTCAGCCTACCCTTGATGTATCATCTTGATGCAAACCAACCCTAGACAGCTCCTCACCAACGCCTGACACAACCATCTCTGATAAATGGCACCAGGCTGGAGCTCCTCGAATCTCCGTTACGCATCCGACACATCCAACGTGGCACACGGCATCTTCAGGGGGCTCCTCAGAGCTCCAACACCTGTCTGATATTTGTCCCTTGATACACGCCACCTCCAGACAGCTCCTCAGGTTTCAAAACACATCCAAAACACCTACCCTGATACATAAAACCTGGTACAGAGCTCCTCAGACTGCTGATAAATGTCTAACACATAAGGATGTGCGTGCACCTCGATGTGCTGAACTGCTGATTTGAGTGTACAGCTGATATATGCATCTGTAGTTGCACACCACCTCCAAAGAGCTCCAATATACACCTGACACACCCACCAACACGCACAGCACCTCTGGAGAGCTCCTCAGATCCCCAGGACACACCTCAGGGACGCATCTCTGATACCTGCCAGCAGAGAGCCATGTCTCGCGTGGTGAGGCCACACAGGAGATCCATGAGAACTGTTTCCCCTGGTTTTAATTCCACCCCAAACCCCTGGCAATAACAACACGTGCAGTTCTCTGCCTTCGCAGCAGATGTCCATCACCTCAGCCAGGAACATGGGTCCAAAAGAGTTACACGGGCAAGCTTGCACAGGAAGTGCCATTTCTAAAAAGCTGGCCTAAGGTCACTGCCCAAGGAGAGAGATGGAAACAACTGGGTCATTTCAGGGCAAAACACAGCAGAAACCTCCAAACATGGAAAACTTGGTGAAAGGGATGAAAGGCCAAGGTGCCTCCTGACTTCTCAGGCCACTTTAGGTCCTGCCAAGAGATTGAGGGACCTAACCTGGGTTACACTACGTGCTCCGAAGGGCCTGAGTCCAAAACTCTTCCACCACTGCAGCAGGTGAAATATTAAGGTTATTTATGGTAAAGAATTAATGCTCATGCCTTGGAGGAGCATGAATGGGCTGATGCCAAATACATAATGCAAACCTGGGACTTGATTTTCATTGGATTTGTGCTGACATCATGATGAAAAAGCTCATGTTTTGCACCAGTCCTTCATCCCTACAAAGACTTTTTTCTCTCCCACAGGAAAGACTTTTGTCTTCTGGACTTGCTGTGTGAACAAAAGATGAGGACTGGAGGAAAAGGAGCTGAAATAAGGCTCTGTCAGTGTCAGAAGAGCTCTGATAGACTGGTAGACTGATTTTCATCCTTGGAGGTGGTCACGCCTGAGGCCTTGGGTGCTGCATGCATGTGGGACAAAACCATTGTGCAACTTCTGCAGAAATGATGCCATTTTTGCCCCCATCACGAAGAACACCAAGAGCCAACCCCACCAGGGACATCTCCCTGAACACCCTTGCAGAGAGAGAGAAGCCTTTTTGAGCTGGCACACACTTTTAGCAACTTCAAAAGGCATCCTTTGAAGTTTAGCAAAGGCCTTTGAAGTCCTCCCGACGCGAAAGGGAATTCAGGAGATGCCTCCTTCAAGATGCTCCACCACAGGCAATGCAAGGCAGCGAGATCTGTGGTGTCCCAGGCGCTTACGGTTGTATTCAGCAGCTGCCCGAGGGTCACAAAAGCGACACCATTTCTGACAAGTCATCAATCCCCCCAAATGCCCTAAATCCTGATCTAGTTGACCTGAATAGCATCCAACAGCAGAGATGGGATCCCAGTATCCTGGGACATCAGCCTGTACCCTGGCTGCAAAAAGCCAAGGGCATCCCTGTTAATGAAGATTTAATGAAGTGTAAGGGAATGCTAATAAAGCTGACATTTAGCAAAACAAAATTCAGGATTTTTGCAAAAAGTGTAGGATTTTAAAGCAAGAAGGCTTTTCCCAGTATGTCACTTTGTTTCTTCCAATGTGAGCAGGCCGTGATGCTTCCAACCTCATCATGTCAATGCTGTTTAATTTTGACTATCACATTCAAATAAATTTAATGCCAGCTCCTCTGACTTAGGGGGAAACCACAAATGGTGATACCCCCAATAATGCCGGGTTTTGTTGAATTATTTTTATACCCCACACTATGCCCAGCAGCAAGATCTGCTGGCCCCAAACTCCACACCCATGGGGACAACCAAAGAAACCCTGTACGTGTGAAAACCAGTATAAATGCAGAAATCAAAGCTCAAGTTTCAGTTAACCCTTTAAGGAGCTCCAAGGGACGATCGTGACTCTCCAAATACCTTGGCAACGTCTGCTGCCACCTGCAATGAGGACTTCTGTGATAAAAACCTTTGGTGCGTTGGGTTTTTACCCCCACAGTGCAATTTCTGTAGCATCTCCAGCCTCTGGATAAGGGCTGAGGCCAGGTTGGGGATGCTCGAAGGGGCAAGGAGGAATATGGCATTCTCATTTCAGAAAGAAGTAAAACTGGTGATGCACAAACCCCACCCTTTCTCAGAGAAAGATTTGAGATTGATGAAAGATTTGATGCCCATACACCCAAAAATTTTTGTATTTCTGCAAAAGCAAAGCTGCTTTGAGGCAAAACACAGCTGGGGGAGACAAGTCCATTGGTGGAGCCCTGCTGCAGGTGACTCACATTATCCAAACGGGGCGTGCAGAGAAATTCTGGACATCCCCACCCCAGACGTGGGCATGTGAGCACATCTGGATCCAGGGAACAAAAGCGGCCTCTCTCCACTGCGCTGATAAATAATGGAAAGGCAAAGTGCCCTGCAGAAGCAGCACCATACTGTTCGGCCTCGGGCGAGACGGAGGAAAATTCGGTACCCATGAGGTCTGGAACAGTGGGATTAATAACACATCAATTTTAATGCAGGGTGGCTTGTGCGGTTTTTTTCCCTTTTCCTTTTTTTTTTTTTCCCCCCTGCTTCACAAACAGCAAAGTGAATGTTTGAGCATCTCAGTGGGGGGTTAATGAGGACTCTGATTAGTTATTCAGATTTGCCGATGCTGCCTACATCCATCCTCGGATGAGGGAATAACAGGAAAGGGTTTGCAGAAAAAGCTCTTAAAGATGACCTGCTTGGCTTTCACAGCTCAGGGGGTGAAGGTTTTGGGGGGCTCACGTTACAGGGGTCCCCAACCCCAAAAAGAGCCAACTTTGGGATGGAAAACCATATTTTCCCATCATTTTGCAGGGGACGCAAAAAGCTGCTGCACGTTCAGCTATGCCAATTCCTATAAAGTTTCCAAGGGAAATATTTGGATTTGTGGGATTTTTTTTTCACGCAAGAAACAAATTCTTGGGTGCCCTTAATAAAATCTGTGTGCAGTTAAGGCCACAAGTATATAACCAAAAATGACGGGTGGACAGATGCAAGGATGCATGGATGCAAGGATGCATGGATGCACAGATGCATGGATGCACAAACGTGGAGAAAAGATTCATGGATACACGGAGGTAAAGGGTGGAAGAAAGGATGGATCATCCCGTAAGCCACCACGGGGCTGCAAAAATGCAACAACTGCTGCAGTATTTTCTACAGCATCCCATAAAAGTCTAACAGTGGTTTACGTTCTTGCAGAAAAGCAATGAGCTCACCTCCTTGCTCCTTGACCCAGGGATATTTTAAGCAGGTTGAGCTCACATCAGTGTTTTAAGAAGGCCAAACTGCTGTATTTTGGGGTTTCTTTCCAGATTTAGGCTTTTGTTCTTCACCTCCATCAAAAATGAAAAGGGAACCTGAGAAAATAAATGGCAGGTGTCCAAAATGATGCTGCAAAAGGCCTAGAGGATGGAGCCAGGGAGGTGTTTCATGGCATTGCAAAGGGGCTAATAAAAAAAAATACAGGCATTATTTTAGGATTCATTATTTCTTCATGAAGAAGAGATATTTGAAGGATGAGCAGGATGGTCAAGGCACTCTCTCAGTGGTAAATTCATCCTAACAACACTTTATTTCTTCTTGGACCTAGAGACCCGGTTGGCTCTTGCTTTGAGCATCACTCAACCCAGCACCCAACAGGGGTTTTGGGGGGCTGAACTCCCTGGTATTTGTGTCATTCCCCACAACACCTGCCAGGATCTCAGAGGACAGACAAACTGGAGTTATCCTTCCCGTCGAGGCACTCCTTCCCAAACAGGCTCTTTTCCCAAGGACTGCCTCCATATGCTTTGTCTGGGTTTTAAACGGTGTGTTAATTGTTCTGAATTAACAGCTCCAGCTGGAGAAGCAAACAAGCAATTTGCAACCTTAAGATAACACCCAAGTTATCTCAAGTGATTTAAGTTGGGATTTTTTTTTTGTTTGGTTGGGCGGGGTTTAGTGGGGATTTTGGGGTTTTGGGGATGGGGGGAGGGCTTTGACAGGAAATAACACCTTTCTGGTTGTGAATGCACTGTCCAGAGCCTGGCTAAAATCACTTAGTGCACTCAATCTACCAGGAGTGGCCATTGGCACAGGGCTATAGGAGGAGGTGGGATTTTAGAACAAAGAGAAAAAATGAAAAATCTCTGCATTTTGCTTTACTTTAGAGACAGGAAAAATATAGTATTTCCTCATCACTGCTGGGCAAACCACTGACTGCAGAACGGTTAAGGACTATTTTCTCCCCCGCACTCTTTTTTTTTTTATTACATAGAATCAGAGAATCCCGGAATGGTTTGGGTTGGAAGGGACCTTAAAACTCTTCTTGTTCCATCCCCCTGCCATGGGCAGGGACACCTTCCACTATCCCAGGTTGCTCTAATCCCCATCCAACCTGGCCTCAGACACTTCCAGGGATGGGGCAACCTGTGCCAGGGCCTCACCACCCTCACAGGGAAGAATTTCCATTTACAGTTTGTTTCAAAATATTCAAGCTCTCAAAAACACCAAAAAAACCCACCAGCAAACTCTTTCAAGATTTATCCCTTTGCCCTCTTTCATCTTTTTCCCTTTTCTTTCTTTTTTTCATTTGCTGTTAGACAGAGGAAGGGAGAAGGGAAGAGCATGATGATTATTTGTTTACAAGACTGGATCTTCAACACGGATGTATCAGTTCTTTTAAAAAATCTTATTTCAGCAATTTAAATCCTTTCTAATCTCACTCAGGGTGTGGGATTCAACAGGGAAGTCCATCCCTCTCCTCCCACCCTTCCAGGCCTGGTTTTAAGAGGAGCCAGTGGTGCTGGCAGTGAAACAGAGTCCACAAGAAAAGATTTCCATGATTATGACCAAGTGTCTGTTGCCACATTGAGTGGAAACTCCTCTTGCTACCTGTCCAGCCAGAAGAGGGTTAATTTTTGCAGTAGCTGAGAGGGGACATGGCCAGGACCGGGTTATTCTATTCCACTTCATCTCGTTTTTTGGGGGGAGGGGCAGGAAAGGGACTCCCTTCCCAGCCAAAGGCAGCAGCTCTAGCTTCAAGGTGAGCATTTTTCTATGTGAATCGCTCTCTTTCTGTACCCTTTTGTTATTAATATTGTTGTTGTTACTGTTTTCTTTTCTCATTCCTGTTTCCAGTAAATTGTTCTTATCTCAACCCGTCTTTTCGATGATGATCTTTGCCTTTCCTGCCTCCGATTCTCTTCTCCAGGAGGAGAAGGGGAGAGGAAAGGGCACCGAGTGAGCGGCAGTGTGGTTTGCAGAGCCTCAGCAGAAGCACTAAATTGGGGCTACCATTCCTAAAGCACGACACTGCCCCAGCCAAGACTGAGTTGGGAGACCCTGTCCATCAACCCCCACAGTCTTCCAAGAGCATCAGGATTGGGTCCCTTCAGGTGACCGGGGTCATGGATGGCGTCATGGTCCTCCAGCATGATCTTCTGGTGAAGCTGGGACAGTTTGTCTCCATTCTGACTCCCTTTTCCAGAGAGAAAGGGGTCTAACTGTGCCCTGAAGACATGAAGAAGGGACATTAAGGCGCAATGATGCGTCCTTCTCCAGTGATGGGAGGCACCTCCAAAATACAGACCCAACTCTGTGGGACCGTAGGACTCAGGCAGCCTGGGATGCCCAGAGCCCCAGTGCCAAGCTGTGCTACCTGACGACCTCCTGGCACACGGGTAGAGCAACAGGAGAAGCGAAAAATCACTTTGGCACCTTCCCTGGGCATGGCAGCCCTCGATAAAAAACCAAAACTCAGGGGAGGGAGTCTGACACCACACTACTCCCAGTGCGTTCTGTCGCGCAGATTAATCCTTCTTGATGGAGAATTACAATTAGGGCTCCGTCTTAAGGAGATATCAGCAATCAGATATCTTATCAAATGCCACCTCAATTATTCAAATAATCCCTGGCTCTAAGATTTGGGTGCTGTTTAGGGAAAGCGGTCCGCTTAATGTGCTGACACTTCCCCATCACGTCCGACACCCTCAACTTCATGTCTGATTACGGAATTTGCATTCAATTTAATTTTTTCCATCTGGAGTAAATGAATAATCCGAGTACCTACCCCAGCCTTAATTACATTTGTTAAATTAAAAACCTGGGATGTGAGAAATTTAAATGCATGTAGCTCCATGGCCAGACAAACCTGCATGTTCAACCTGCCGCAGCCCTGCCAGCTCCCGCTCCAATTTCTCTTCCTTCCCCACAGCCAGGCATCAAGGAAATTACAACTAGAAAACAAAAATTCTTTCTAAACGATGAAACAATAGATGATCTTTTGACATTTCCAGCGCTGTTTGCAAGGGAATGAGATAAAATGTAATAAATTCATATACTTCTGTGTGTTTCTTGGCTCCAGCAGCTAAAATTTCCATCTCTTTATGCAGGAGTCCTGGGGAGCAGAAATCCTTGATAATGCCAAACAATTCGACACTTTATTTTCTCTTTACTCCACACCATGCAAAACACAGGCTTCAAGCTGCCAGCTGCTGGGAGTGAAACCAGATGCCACATCCCTTTTCCATATGGAAACAGAAATCGCCCCGTCTGGGGGGGCCGTGTGCTCCCCTCGGTCGCAGCCCTCCGTGACCCCGGGGCTGCTACTGGAACACAGCAAAGCCTCTCTCCAACAGCAAAAAAGCCACTATTTCAATGGTGTAATTGTCATTTTTTACGCTCAGCCTGGCTCAGGCCAGATCCTGGTGCCATCAGACCCGGAGAGCATCAAAAAAGATTCGCCCCAAGCCACCACATTTCCTAATTTTAAAATAAAGAAAGTAAACAGAGAGGTGTAAATAAAACTACTGAACTTGATAAATTTTTCAAAATAAACTTAGCAGAAGCTTGCTGAATTTCCCTTCCTTTGGAGATGATGAAACGTAAAAGGCTGGAATTAATAGGTGGACTCAAAGTGGTGATGAGAAAAGTGTCCAAATAATTAAAGAATAATTAAACATTAAATGGAAGACAAAGCATTACCAGCTCAGACCATTTTATGAGGAATACTTCACAGATTAATTGGAAATGGGAAATGTCAAATAAATATATTTGGGTGTTGATCTAGATGTCAGCACCAATGAAAACATTGAGGAAAGTCTTTTCTCAGCACTCACAAGGACTGAATTAAATAACTTACATGTGAGTGAGTGCAATGACAGCAATCCCCCAGCCTGAGGCTTGTGAGACCAGTAATAAAATACAGTTAAAAATATTCAGGGAGAGCCACGCTCGGGTAAAGTGAGACAGGTGAGAGCAGAATCAAAAATAGTTTTCCCTTTCCTCCCAGCACGCTTGCAACTCAGACAACACTTCTGCACTCCCAGGAAGCTGCATTTGACTCCCTAGCCCAAAAAAATCCCTTCAGAGAGGTGGAATGGAGCATCCCCCCAGGCACAGTGGCCATCAGATTTGGCCATCAGAGCTGGCAAATCGGATGCAGTCTAATGGACCTGTGGTTCTTCATCCTTCCTGACTTTCCTCTGCTTTGTTTGGAGTTAACAGTTATGGTTCCGGAGAAGAAAACATCATGTTTTAGCAATGAGGTCCCCAGCGAGGCTGTTTAAAAATTAATTAGTGCCATGCAACGTATTAGCGATGAATAGTAATTTTAGCTTTTGTACCTACTTCATTGCCTTCTACAAGGTTGTTATTCCAGCTTTTCCATGGTCCTCCCAGCCAACCAGGACCTATACAGAGCATACCAAGGAAATTATTGGCGGTGTCTCCTGGAAATACCCAATGCGACAGCAAACGCACACCTCAACGTGTTCTCTCTGAAGCTTTTAAATAAATTAAGGTCGTTTCCTGAGCTGGCTGGAAGGTTTGGAACCTGCTCTGCTCACAGAGGTTCCCATCATCCCAAAGCGGCAGCTGTCCAAGGGTATGAGCCCGGCTAAATGCCCCCTGCAGCCCCTGAGCAACGTGGGTGCTGCGGCACGCAGGAGGCTGTGGGTCGTGGCTTCATCCAGGATGGAGGACAGAGGTTCTCCCTCCTTGGACAGACACGGGTGGAGATCACCCAACCCTGAAGATGGAGAACCTTCAAGGATGGAGGTCTGCCAACCCCAGGTGTATCTGCCAGCCTCAAGGATGGAGATCCTCCTCCAAACCCAAGGAAGAAGATCCCCACATCCCAAAGATGCAGATAAACTCCCAGCTCTGAAGATGATGATGCTCAAGCCTCAGGAACGGAGCTCCACAAAACACAAGGAAGAATCCACCTAACCCCAAGGTTGGGAATTCCCCCAACCACAAGGAAGGGGATCTCCCAACCCTGCAGACGGAGATCTCCAAAACCCAAGGATGGAGACTCACAAACTTCAAGGACAGAGCTCCTAACCCTGAGTATGGTGATCCACCAACCCTGAAGATGCAGATCTTCAAAACCCAAGGACGCGCACAACCCTGAAGACGGAGATTCTGCAGACTCCAAGGATGGAGATCCTGCAGACTCCAAGGATGGAGATCCTGCAGACTCCAAGAATGGAGAACTTCCAAGGAGAGAGAAACCCCCTCCAGGACAAAGACCCCCCAAACCTAAGGATGCAAACCCCATCTCCCCCAATCCCATGGAGGGCAATCACCCCCTGGGACATCAGTGGCTGAAGTCTTTACCCCACACTGCACGGAGCAAGACTTGGGGTCATCACCCTGGCCCAGCAATGGCCACCTCTCAAACTGGAACCCCAAAACGAGCCACCACTGGCCACCTCCCAAACTGCAACCCCAAAACGAGCCACCACTGTGCTCCTTTCGGCAGCCAGCGAGGCAGCAGGGACCAAGGAACCTCGCTGCGTCGACTGCCTTCAGGTGGATTGTGGAGCTACGGGGAATTTGCTGGGACATCTGGAATATATTCGTTTTATGGCATGTTTCATATCACAGACAGGTACTTTGAAGCAGTTAAGTAGTAGCAGGGCAGCACGTCCCCATGGGTGGGCTGCGGTTTGCGCTTTCAGCCCGAGCTGCACCGGCATGACAAAGGGGCTGGGGAGACTGAGCTGACGTTTTCCAAACACAGCTTTGTGCCTCTGGGGGCAAATCCAGCAAGAAATTAAAACCCAAAAGGCAAAAGGCAAAAGAAAAAGGAAAAGAAAAAGGAAAAGGAAAAGAAAAAGGAAAGAAAAAGAAAAAGAAAGGAAAAAGGAAAAGGAAAAAGGGAAACAGGGAAACAGGGGAAAAGGAAAAGGAAAAGGAAAAAGGAAAAGAAAAAGGAAAAGGAAAAGAAAAAGGAAAAGAAAAAAGAAAAGGAAAAGAAAAAGGAAAAGAAAAAAGAAAAGGAAAAGAAAAAGGAAAAGAAAAAAGAAAAGGAAAAGAAAAAGGAAAAGAAAAAAGAAAAGGAAAAGAAAAAGGAAAAGAAAAAAGAAAAGGAAAAGAAAAAGGAAAAGAAAAAAGAAAAGGAAAAGAAAAAGGAAAAGAAAAAAGAAAAGGAAAAGAAAAAGGAAAAGAAAAAAGAAAAGGAAAAGAAAAAGGAAAAGAAAAAAGAAAAGGAAAAGAAAAAGGAAAAGAAAAAAGAAAAGGAAAAGAAAAAGGAAAAGAAAAAAGAAAAGGAAAAGAAAAAGGAAAAGAAAAAAGAAAAGGAAAAGAAAAAGGAAAAGAAAAAAGAAAAGGAAAAGAAAAAGGAAAAGAAAAAAGAAAAGGAAAAGAAAAAGGAAAAGAAAAAAGAAAAGGAAAAGAAAAAGGAAAAGAAAAAGAAAAAGAAAACCTACCCCCACATCTAAGCAATGTTGATCCCAACATCAGGCTATTAACAGGCCCATCACAAATTGTAAATGACTCAGATAAATTAAGTGGCTTAGCAACTGTGAGGAAAGGCCCTTCTGAAGATTCATTTGTTTCGCAGAAAAGAAATTATTCGGGAATTTTAAATCTTTTCCAGCAGCTTGACACAGACACCCTGTCAGGCCCACATGTTGATGCTCACGCAGCCCTGAAAGGAAAACTCAGAGAATCAGACAGTCCCGGAGTGGTTTGCATTGGAAGGGATCTTAAAGATTCTTCCAATTCCCTGCTATTGGCAGGGACCCCTTCCACTGTCCCAGGGCACTCCAAGCCCCGTCCAGCCTGGCCTTGGGCACTTCCAGGGATCCAGGGGCAGCCACATCTTCTCTGGGCACCCTGTGCCAGGGCCTCAGCACCCTCACACGGAGCAACTCCTTTCTGATATCTAAACCTCCCCTCTTTCAGTTCAGGGCCAATGAAGTCCCCTGCAAGCAGAGAGCAGGGGGATACAGGCGTGCTCCCGCTGGGGAGCCACTAACGAGGCTGTGCCTCCTCCCAGCAAAACTATTAAAAGTCTCAACCAATGAGGAGGTCTGAAAATGGGAAGATTTGACCCAAAACATCCCCATGCTGAGGGAAAGCCGGCAACTGAGCTGCAATTTAAAAAAGTAAGGGGCGACAGTAACACGGGACAAGAGGTTAGGGTTGCAACCCTGGGTGCAGTGATGCCAAAACCTGCAGTGATTTACCCCCAAAGCAGGGAGCCACTGCTTCCCTCCTGTGTTAATTCATGAAATTCATGCTTTAAACCTACCTGACTTCAGAGGCAAAGCCCAACTCCCCATTCACAGCCTTTTTAGCTCATGCAAAATTGAGGGGTTGTTCACCTTCAGACGCTATTTCGCCGGCAGCAGCAACTCAAAACCCCTTTTAGTGGAAGTTCAGAGGTATAAAAGATGCAAAACACCCCTAAATTATTCACATGGTGTTTCAATCAAAGCCGCACTATGGGATAAAGGGAAGGATCTGGTGACCCTGGGGATGTCTCCCCATCCCTCCGGATGGAAAAACCCTTCTTGTATTTATTGGGGAGAAGTGAATGGGGGAGAGAATAAAACAAAAGAGTTTCTTGTACCCAAAAAGGGCTGGAGAGTGAGGAATGCAAGGAGTATCCATTTTTCAGGTGCATCCAACCACAGAGTTCTGGCTGCATCTGCCCTTTGGCAACACTGAGGCTTTTCAAAACTTTTATAGCAACAGAGGAGTAAAATTAAAGTGGGGCATGGGAAGAGAAAATGCAAACCAAGAAATCCAGCAAGAAAGGATAGAACCAAAAAAAAAAAAAAAAAAAAAAACCAGAAAAAAAGGAAAAAACCAAAAAAAAAAAAAAAAGGAGAATTAATAGGAAACTCAAAAATTATTATTTTGTATTTCAAATACAGGAGGTTTTCAAAAAGGAAAATACTTGGAAGACATTTTTTCTTCCATTTCTTCCTCTCTGTTTCGCTTCTTTCTGTTTCACTGAGCATCCTGGTGCTCCCGAGCTGGGATTTCGATTTCTCTGGCTCCTTCTTGGGCCAAAACCCCAACAGCCCAATACAAAAAAGAACCAAAGCCCAATCCCAAAAGTAGGACACCAAGCCCTGCTCCATCCAGCCTCAGCTTGAGGCTCACTAATTACCCGGTAATAGTATTTATATGCTGCCGGCACACTCGGAAATGCAGCTCCTAATAACCGAGGTCGGCATCAATATTAATGTCCCAGCTTGACTCTCCATACGCAGGGACCAACGAGAGACAAAAAAACATCACAGCCAAGTGAAAAGAGGGGCAGAAAATGAATTTTAGAAGTATTTTTCTCTGTTTGGGCAGGAAGGGAGTGCTTGAGATTAAATGAGGGGAGCAGCAATAAGAGCGAATTCAAGTTCCCATGTCTGATGGCATAAATTTTCCAGCGGTGCCAAAATTTTTCACCATCCGTACGCCCTTCCTCAAACTTTGAGTTTCCCCACAGGCAGGAACAGACCAAAAAACCTCTTCTTTTCTTGTGCTGGGAATAGATTTCTGAAACTCAGGGCTTTCCCCTTACCAGAGTTACGCTAAGATGATCGGCTTCAAGTATTCACCCCTGCAAAATTCTGTCCTCTTTTGGTTGCTCATGCAAAACCCCAGGCTTTGGGTTGGCTCAGCTGGAAACCTCCTGAGAAGCACTTCTTTTCCAGAGACAGTTCGATCCCTATGGAACAAGGGAGCACATTCCCCCCCAGATTCAATATTATATTCCATGCAAATGTACACAGAATATTTGTAGAAATGTGGCTACGCAGGGCGCAGTGTGGGCCGCACACGTGTCCCAGCACCACTCCATAATTCGATTAAAAACTGTCTTTTTTTAATAATTTCTATGCAGAGACGCTTGTCACACCAGGAGCATTAAGGCAGAGTTTAAATGGAGTTAATAAACTATTAATAGCCTGCAGTAAGGCTGTGATAGATTTGAGCTGCATGTGATCAGCACCCCTTGGTACAAGGCGTTACTGCCAATGTCCGTGCTCGGTGCGCACCAAAAAACATCAGAGGTCTTCCATGAAAAGTGCAGTTCCAGGAAATCAGATGTTTCTCGTGGAACGTTTTCAGGATTTTCTCCATCAAAATGAAAGCTGGCAGTTTAAGAGCAAGCATGGATGTGGCATTTACTCTGTGGAGCACCAGGTGCGGTGTCAACGCACACCACTGACACACTGATTCATGTTGATTAATACTGAAAGAAAACGAACGGAAGCCATGAAGTTCGTGCCCAAGAATTCAACATTGAGACATTCCCAGATCACTTTGTGATAGTTTCTTTCCAATGCAATTTGAGAATTTCCTTACTTTTAGTCAAACTCCAAGCAAGAAAAGGGCAAATTGTGGAAAGAATTTGAAAATTATGTTCTACTTCCCCTAGAAGCTGTGGTTACGGAGCCTTTACTGACACATTTTGAGCTGTTATTACACAACATCAACGAGTAACCCTGACCCTTCAGAGCAGACCCAGCTCTGTACTGATGGCTACAACAGCAGCAGGTAACACATTAACCCTTCAAACACCCAGCCCTGAGTTAATGACTGCAATGGCAATGAGTAAAGTGTTGATCCTACAGAGAAGACCCAGCCCTTGATGACTATGCCGTGGAGAAGCAGGACTCAGGCCAACTGCCTAAAGACTGTCATAAAAATCAAATGCTACTATTAAGCGATTTCAGATATTGCAAGAAATCTCCAGAGACTAATTATAACCTCGTTTGGCAATTTGGGTGGAAAGCGCACTCTGCAGTTGTAGCCTTGGCCATCAATTCTGGTCAAACCTGAGATCTTTCTAAAGAGCCATTGTGTGACCCAGTGGAAATGGCAATTTTTCATATGGAATTTTTCCCAAAGCTTAAATCGCCTCTTTATTAAATATTTCTTAGCTCTAGCTTGTGGAAAGAGGTTGCGAGGTCTATTCCAGGAGGAGCAGTCTGTGAGAAAAAGTCAGAGGGTAAAAACTTCTCAGGGAAAAAAAGTGAGGAGATATTGCTTGGCACCAGCAGAGGACCCAAAGACAAACCCTAGAACAGGAGGGGCTTGTCTTTTCTTCATTGGGGTGATGAAAGAAGAACCACGAGAAGGAGTAACGCCTTCCACCTTCTCCAGCTGCAGATGGTCACCACCTTTTGGGCATTCAGAAATGCTGTTTCTCCAACCAAAAACCCTGACAATCCTCTACAAGACTCTTCCCCACCACTTCCAAGACAGAGGAGTGAAAGGAGAGCACCTTCCTCCAACCTTCCCATCAGCATCAGAGAAAACACCGAAATCACCGCACCTCACAAATCCTTCCCTGCCTTTCCCCTCCCCAACGCCTGCTTTCCGCAGAGGATCCTCCAAGATGTCCAAAACCTGCCCAAAATCATGACCTGCCAAAAAAAATAACTGAAATCAAGCAAGAAACGGAGTTAATTAAAAAATTGGGAACTACTGAAAGTCAACACGCCACATGATCAACCTGCCACACCAGACCTGGCTGCTTTGCCAGTGCTCCATGTTTGCCCCCGTTGTTTCCCATGAAATGGGAGCTGCAAGGACTGAGAGAAATAAAAGTGATTTGGAGGCTTGCTGCAGCTTTTCAGCTCTCCGATGAGATATTATTGGCTGATCTCCTACACAGCTGCTCCCTGCTGAATAGACACATCCCACCGTTGGACATTGGAATAAATGCAAGTTTGGGGATTTTTTTTTTTTCTCAGTTGATGTGAATTATTTGGGGATTTTTTTTATTTTTGGCTAAAGAATACGTGGTGATTTATCCAAAACCGCATTTAGATGGAAAAACCTCTTCTTTGCTGTTTCATCCCTACCTAAGTGGGCAGCTGCGGGTGGTCCAGTGCGGTGACCACCACCCTAAAGCCAAGTGGGTCAGGGCTATTTAATACCAAAAACTGGGGAGAAATATTTTATTTCTTCAGCAATAAGTGCTCCTTTTCCCAAAGTGCTTGTTCAGAATGGAGAAAAACATTCAGTTTTGAAATGCCTCAATGAAATTTAATTTTTGGTTTGAATCAACAGCTTCACTCAGTGCCATTTTAATGCTATTTTATGCTGAAATGTCAATTGGAAACTAACATTTTAAAATGTCAAAACATTTCACGTCTGCAGACGGTGCCGATAGTTTTTTGCTTCCATGTGTCCAAACAGAAAATGCTTTTGGAATTTTACCACGGAAAAAAAAAAAAATATATATATATTTATATACATATAAAAATCAATATTTTGACTTCTTGGAATGAAAACAAAGTTAAAATACAATATTTCCTCTAGGATGCAAACAATATTTTCTGACAAGCTGTAATCACCAAAAAGCAATCTGAGCCAAATGTTTGCTACCACGGTCTGTATAAGCTCGATGGCAAGAGAAGAGAAGGAGATTTTTGATAGCGTAGGCTCTCCGAACCCTTTTTTTGTCAATTATTTCCAGGCTGCAGGAAGCTCCTTCCACCATACAGAACCATTTCCGATGCACTGATTTTCCTTAACAGTGGGGAAAATAGCCTCCAAAAAATGATGGCTTTTCTCCTCTAGAATAGGAGGATCTGGGGGGGATTTGAATTTTGGGGGGATTTTCCCTGTATTTTGCACCGAGGACACCTTACCCCCACCAGTTTGGGGGAGCCGGGGAGGAAACGGAACTGGGAGGTTTTTGCCATGCTCACGCCGGCTGCAGGCAACACGTGCACGGGGTGTGGGGGTTTTATCCAAGATAAATGCAATTATCCAGTGATCTAACCTTTCAAATTCCTGCCTTGCCCATGCGTTACCAAAAAAAAACAAATGGAAAAAAACCAGGAAAAGAAAGCAAATAGAAGACAAGCAATCCAGGGCAGTCACAGTCAAAAAAAAAAAAATAGAATTTTACTTATTTTTCTGGTTCCAGGGGCAGGGTGTGAACATACAGCGCTGTAAAATGGGCTGAAAACTGGTCGTTTTGGAACCATTATTGGCCAAGTTTCTTGTTCCAAATCTCGCAGCTCCATCACCCTCGATGGCACAGCTCGGCCTCCCTCCATCACCTTTACATCTCCTCCAAATTTCTATTTTTCTCTTTTTTTTTTTTTTTTCCCTGAGCCCAGGCTACAGCCCCGCGTGGGGAATAAGCGCAATTATCTCGTCTCGCCACATTTTTCCAGCTCTGCCTGAGGTTTAATTAAAGCCAAGAGAAAAACACAGAGGAGCAGCACTGGGTTCTGATATCGCCCCACCACATGTGGCGGGGAGAGGGGGAAAAATGGGGGGAAAAAAACACATAGGGGAAAAAAAAATAGGGAAAAAAATCCCCCACCCCCTTCATCGTTGACTTTTTAATTTAGCAAACCTTCCTGGATATTGCTCCTTTACCACATTTCCTTTAAAAAAAAAATATATATAAATATCTATATACGTAGCTATGCAGGCGCCCATGAATATATGGACACGAGGATACGCACGCACCCCATCTCTGTAAAAAATATATATATAAATGTAGCCTAATCCCCTGTAATCTCCTTGAATTACACCTCAACCACCCTCCTCACAGGTGACCTTTCCACAAAAGGCTGTTTCTATGCCAACAGCATTGTTTGAGTCAGGCAAGAGAAAAAAATACGGCACAATAATCTGTAATTTTTCCTTAATTCAGTGTTTTCACTCACGGTGAGGAGCCAGTTGATGCTAGAAACACCCTGGTCACAAGAAAAAAAAATATTGAAAATTAATTAATATCTAGGATTTGAATATTAAGAGAAGAGCGCAGTAACCTTGACCCAATTCAGATTTTGACTAAATTTCTGGAATTGTTTTTTCAGTGAAATTCCCCTCATTTGGGGGTTTAGGAGCCAAATCCTACAGTTTTAAGGTCCTTTCCATCTTAAAATCTGCATTTCTCTCTCCTGCTCCATCTCATCTTGCCAACACAATCCACAGGTATTGGTTCCTACCAACAAGTGCAATTATGGAAAAGTCACAAAATCTCAAATTTTTCCCATTTTTACTGTTTTTTGAGGAATTCCACCAAGTAGCTCAGATCCAGTAGGAAAAAAAATAAAATTACAATGCATGATGGATCTGAAAAGCTTGAGAAACTGTTATAACATGCACCAAGCCAGCGAACGATGTCAGGTAATAACTGGTTATGAGATTTGACTGAGTAAAAGCAGCTCAACATAAATAATTTTCCAGAGAAAAAGACTTTTTTTGGTCTAGGTAATGTTACTGCATTTAAAAATTTGGGGTATTTTTCCTCACTTTTTTCTGTTCCTGGAGTTCCAGCTCAGCCCATAAAGCTCATCCCAAAGCAGAGCATCCAACAGCGATACAGAGAGGGAAAAATGAGATTTTTCCAGTACAGGTTTTGGGTTTTTGGCGTATTTTGGAGAGTGGCACAAGGACCCATGGGGTTGAAGCATCTCCAAAATTGTCTTTGTGTGGCTTGTTGAGAGAGGGACAACCTCCAGATTCCTGCAGATTCTTTATATTGGCTGGTGGGGATTTATTTCTGTTTTTCTTCTGACCAAACCCCAACATCTTCATGGGTCCCAGGAGGGAAAATATTTCCCAACAGATCCATCTCACAAGCACTGAACCAAGAGGATAAAAATACCGGTTGCCATGGGAACATAAACTCTGGAGTTTGAAAATACCAGAATTAAACCTTACACTAATTTCAATCCTTAAATCCCTGTTTTCGCGTCTGTGTTTTGGTGGGTTTGAGGGTTTTGGAGCAAAAAACCTCAATTTCAAGACCTCTGCCAGGGTTTAACATCCTTACAGATGCTTTCTCAAAGCTGGATGCATCCCCAAGCCAGGAATCAATTTATAAATTTCAAAATTTAAATTCAGAATTCAATTTAAAATACAAATTCTTTTCTAATTTAATAACAATTTTATAATTTAATAATATACGTTATTTTCTAATTCAATAATCTAGGTAACTTTTAAATTAAAAACAAGGATTAGTCCCGGCTTGTGGAATCACCTCTCAGCATCCAGCCTTGGAATCTGCCCCACGGATACTTCTGGCATAGGGGCAAGGGGTTGATCACCCAGGGCCAAAAGATACAATATCCATTTCTGCATCCTTTTTTTTTTTAAAAAAAAAAAAGCTTCTGAGACTTAATTTTATTAGCTCAAAAGACACTGCAATCAGTTAAGAAATATTAAATAATAATAATAATAATAATAATCAGGCCCCAGCGCTAACGATGCTCAGGCAGAGAATCCCCTGTTCAGTGGCAGCAAGAGCTTCAAACAGGTTTAAAGCAACTTTTGGAGTTGCTTGGCCCAAATAGGGGAAAAGCCACACTCAAAGGAAAATAAATAATGTTTTACTTATTAATATGGAGTAAATTTGGGCTCACAAGCACAGGGATTGGTCACGCAGGAAAAGTCTGAGCGATAATAAAAGGATCACGAGTTAGAAGGGGACATCAATATTCCTCATCACAAAGGAAGAGCCCACTCATTAAACCTGAGTTTCCAAAGGAAAAATGGAAGAGGGAATCCGCTCCCAGTATCAGAAAAACACAGAGTTACTGCAAGTAATTTGTTGGCAACAAGAGTAAAATTACTCTGCACGGGCACCAGAGGAGTGCTGAGGGCTGGAAGGGTTTGCCGTGGGATGCTGTGGGTGCGTTTGAGGTTTTTCCAACACCATCCCAACCTGTCGGAGCTTTGGAAGCACTGGATAAGTTCAGCCACGTCCGAAAGAAGGGTTAAGTTTCCTGCACAGCTCAGGCTGACGCTTCGGGCTCCCCCCGGTCCAGCTGCAGAACTCCAGGTGACAGAGACAACGTGGCACCCTGGCGTTGCCACAAATGACTATTTCCACCGTCTTTTCTCCCAAAACAAGGGGCTGCTAGGTAATTTCATTTGTCTAGAGGACCAAGCCACAATCGTGGTGAATTTTGAGAAAATCTCTGGTTTGGGGCTTTGTGGGTGTTAGTGGGACACTCCGAAGCAACCGCGGGAATTTACTTACCCAGGTGACGCTTTCCTTTGGCAGCAATATCCCCCCAAACCCCACCAACCGGGGGAAAAAACAAGCCTCTGGGCCCAAAAAGGATGTTTTTCACCTCGAATTCCTAGCTGGGAGAGGAGGCCTGGCTGTTTGCATGCCTCCACATTAAAAAAAAAAAAAAAGCAAGAAAAGCAAGAAAAAGGGGAGGAAAAGGAAAAGAAAAAAGCAAGGAAAGGTGCGGGGCGAGAGCAAAGAAAAGCAAGGAAAGGCCAAAAAAAAAGCAAGAAAAGGCAAGCTCGTTGGTGCAGTTTGGGAAAAAGGGGTTGGAATCAGCCTCGCGGAGCAGCTTTCCCATCGCCCCACAATCCCTCGCTGGCCCCCAGTGGGCTTGTGCAAACAGCATCGCAGCGGCCGGCGCTGGCCACGCTCCTTGGGCTGGGATTTTAAATAAATACGGGAAGCCGGCGGCAGCGAGGGGCAGGGGGAGAGGCTGGACCCCCGTCCCGGCAGGGAATCTGCATTCGGAGGATGCTGAGAGGGGGATTGGGGGGAATCTGTTTCTTCCAGATGTCTGAAAATACGATTTTCCGGGTAGCGCGGGAAGGGTAAACTTGATTTTCCAAGGCAAAGGGAGTGAACGGATTGTACATGGTATAGATGTGTATATTCAGAGTTAATTTGGGGTTTTTTAGACAGAAATTCAAGGTATGATTACGGCAGAGGGCAAGGGGGGACGCCACCACATCACCTAATGCCACTATATGTCTTATACCACATACCATGTTATATATGTTTTATGTTATGGATCGCATTTATGTTATAGATTACATTTATACATCACCTAATGCCACTATATATCTTATATATTTTATACCACATACCATGTTATATA
>VWPU01001594.1:0-11520 GCA_013398955.1 Callaeas wilsoni | reverse complement strand
GCATTTATGTTATAGATTACATTTATACATCACCTAATGCCACTATATATCTTATATATTTTATACCACATACCATGTTATATACATTTTATGTTATAGATTACGTTTATGTTATAGATTATTTATACATTACCTAATGCCACTATATATCTTATCTTATCTATTTTATACCACATACCATGTTAAATACGTTTTATGTTATGGATTGCATTTATGTTATAGATTATTTATACATTACCTAATGCCACTATATATCTTACATATTTTATACCACATACTATGTTAAACACGTTTTATGTTATAGATTACGTTTATGTTATAGATTAGATTTATAGAAGTTCAGATGTTCTCTAGCATTACATGTTATAAATGGCACACGTTATATATATTACATAATACATTAGAGTAATATGTATTAGTTATATTCCACCAACAGATTATACATTAATCTATTTTATATCATATGATATGATACTTATTATAAAATATGGGAACAATAAATTATTTAGTCCCTATTATCTCCTTACATGGTTATACATCCATGATGTGATGGGAACAATATATATTATGGATTATTCTAATGGATATTACCTATCATTCCCATATACTATTTGTCTGATGTGAGATGTACCGTATAGATGGATTTATGGACGTGTGAGCTTCAGTATTTTCTTGGGTATTTAGTGGGGTAAATTCTTTTCCCAGCAGTACCTGCTGAGAGGCAGAGGCAGCGCACTGGGACCACTGGAAAAGCGCTGCAGAACAAGGATTTGGGGGGGGCGTGGCCCTTGCACACCTGGAAAGGGAAGATGCTCACAGCTGTTTGCAACCCCTGGCGCTGAACCCACATCTCTCCCCCCACAAAACCCCATTGCATCAGTTCAGGGATGCTTTCACTGGCAAAAAAAAGAAAAAAAAAAAACCTCCTTATTGAGCATCGACCTCACAAAAAGGAGCTGAAATTTGGTGCCTTTCCCCACCCCGAGTTTTTACCTGGACCTGGTTTTCAGCCCATCCCAGCTAAAAAAGAAGTCAATAAAGGGAAGATGAAAAGCTATTTATTAGGATTGATAACAATCATTAAAACTGGCTGGGTAGGAAAGCACGATTCTGCTCCGGAGAAGGAAGAGGGAAAAATGCAAATTCTGCATGAAAAGAAGATATTTCCCTAATCGCCCCAATCAAACGCTGGTGCAATTATCTGTGGCCAACCCAACGGGTTAAAATTATCCTCTTCATCTCCGGACACAGTGAGGAGCCGAAAAAATGTTTCATTTTAATAAAAATGAAATCTGGACCCTGCAGAAAGCAGCTTCGCTAATGACGTGTTTACACAGAAAAAGACAATTTCTATTTAATGGTGATTACTAGAGAGAAGAAATTAAACTTCCCAGAGTCTATGGGTTAGGGATAATGGGAAGAAAGTTATTGAGGGTGTGTAAATCAGGAGAGCTGGGTGTGGGAACGGCCACGCGTGTGGACAGCTCAGCGCACACAGCTCTGCTTCGCCGGGTCTTAGTGGGCAAAAAAAGGACGTTTTGCTATGCAGATTTATGTGCCTATGCGTGTTTGCATATATGCAAATATCTGCGCGCACTGCAAACGCGCAACGGCACGGGGAAGACGGGGAAATGCGCGCGGCGTGCGAACGCGTGCCTGGGAAGGCAGGGGGAAACGGGCAGGCGGGCAAGCGGGCACGCAGAGCCACAGCCGAGGAGGCCAGAGCACGCCTGCGGGCAGCCCGGCGCACGCGGCAGCGCGCACACGACGCGGGAACGCCCGAGCAACGAGTGCAGGACGCGGGAACGCCCGAGCAACGAGTGCAGGACGCGGGAACGCCCGAGCAGCGCGCGCGGGACGCGCGAATGCGCGCGGGACATGCGCGTGTCAACGGACGCGCGGACACGCAACGGCGCAGGCAACGCTGGAGCTGCACGTGCCCATATGGCAAAACTCACCCTGCCTGCACCCCCAGGCTACCCAGGCCCCGCACCGCACTCCCCGGGGGGATCCCACTCCAGAGTTTTAAAAGTGCAGAATAGGGTTAGATCGCGAAGCCGTGCCAAAATTCCAGCTTTTGGCTCCCCAGGTGAGCGGTGCAGATCGTTCCTATTCATTCTATTTATTTAATTAATTTTTAATTATCATTCTCTTTTGAAATCATTTTTTCGGGATAAAAAAAATCGCTAATTTCTTTCCAAAGAAGCCAAGACAAGATCTTTTCACACCCATCTCCTGCCTAGGACGAATTAAGTCTTGGGGTTCCTCTTTGTGCCAAAGTCATTTCCATCCCGCGCCGACCTGTGCAAACCCATCCCGGGGCAAAATCGCTGCAACGTCAGGCTTTAATGTCTGCTCCTTTCTAGAGCAGAGCAAACATCTGCAGAACAAGCCCAGATGCGAGTCGTGTTCCCCCCCTCCTTCAGGAATTTCAGCTCCGAGGCACATAATAAGGCAACGTCTGGGATGGTTTAATAATAGTAAAATTAAAATCGTTCCCGAAGCAGAGTGAAGGGCACACTCGCGAGGAGGTTTGCAAAACAAAAACGAGCCCTGAGCTGAAGTCTCCGGGGAACAGTTGGATCAGAGGAACAGTAAACAACGCACAGAAATGCAACTTAATTATCTTTACAACCCGAGTACGCAACCGGCTGCCGCAGTTTTCCATGGATGTGGGAGCAGAGAGGTGCCGGCATCCCCACGCTGAAGCTGCAGCATCCCCCAAAAATCCAGGAAAAAAGACTCTTTTTGCAAAGTTTTGCTTGAATTTTCAGTCAAGAGCTGAAAACGGCAGGGCTGATGTGGGATTGGGGATGCTCATCCTGACTTCTTATTCAGCTCAGTAAAACACAACTTGTTGGTGGTTTTTTGCTCATTTTTTTAAGAAAAACAAACTCTTGGTCTCGCTGCATACGTGACCATCATCCCCCTGCATTAACACCAGCTGGGGAACTGCCACCCATCTCTCACTGGGGTGATTTCCCACAAAAATTGCTGCAAAAGAGGGGAATGGGCAGAAAAAAATGCCCATTTATGTATATATTTACATATATACATACAATTTATATAAATATTTACATATATAAGCTGGAAATTGTGTTAATTTAAACTGAGGATGCTGATGAGGAACAAAGTGATGTTTGAAATCAAAGCGTGGGAATGGTATGAAGCCAGGGGTGCTGGAAAGGACCAGATCGAGGATGCTGGGTAGGAGCAGCTCAAGGATACTGGAATCAGTCCATGGATGTCAGCTCCAATCAAATGGAAACTTCCAGCTAAATACAAAATGAGGATGCCCACAAGGGCTGGAGCAAGGATCTGGCCAAGATCACACCAAGGATGCTCACTGCCTCTGCAGATCAGGTTCAAGCACATCCAAGGAACCTGAAGGTGCATAAATCCATGGAATCTGGTAAGAAACATCCACGGGATGCATTTCCTGAGGGAAACGGCAGAGAAAGCGCTCGAGCCACTATCCAATATCCAGTATCATACTGGAGAAGTGGCAGTCTGATGAAGTTCCCACCGAATGGAAAAGGGACAATATGACCAGAGGGGAAGAACTGGGGGTGCTGGTGGGTGAGAGCTGGACAGGCCCTGGCCCAGAACCCCCCTGTGCTGGGCTGATCCCCAGCGAGGGCAGCAGGGGACGGGGGGATTCTGCCCCTCTGCCCCGCTCAGGTGAGACCCCACCTGCAGAGCTGCCTCCAGCTCGGGGCTCCCAGCACAGGAAGGACGTGGAGCTGCTGGAGCCAGTCCAGAGGAGGCCACGGAGATGCTGCAAGGGCCAAAACCCCTCTGCTCTGGGGCCAGGCGGGGAGAGCTGGGGATGTTCAGCCTGGAGAGGAGAAGGCTCCAAGGAGAGCTCAGAGCCCCTGCCAGGGCCTAAAGGGACGCCAGGAGAGCTGGAGAGGGACTGGGGACAGGGGATGGAGGGACAGGATAAGGGGGAATGGCTTCCCACTGCCAGAGGGCAGGGATGGATGGGATATTGGGAAGGAATTGTTCCCTGTGAGGGTGGGGAGGCCCTGGCACAGGGTGCCCAGAGCAGCTGTGGCTGCCCCTGGATCCCTGGACATGTACCAGGCCAGCTTGGATGGGGCATGGAGCAACCTGAGATACTGGAAGGTGTCCCTGCCCATGGCAGGGGATGGAACTGGATGAGCTTTAATGTTCCTTCCAACCCGAACCATTCTGGGATTCTGTGACAGTTAAAATCAAACCAGAGATCCTGGCTGGGCCCAGACCTGGGATGTCAACAGGGATCAGTCCAGGGACGCTGGCTCGGAACCAACCAAGGCCACCAGCAGAGCAAACTGAAGATGCAACCAGGACCAAAGCAAAGCCACTGGCTAAAAGCAAAGCTCAGCAACTCTCCATTTTCATCCAGCTTTTAAGAAAATGCTAATTTTGATTTCTCCCAGGCTGCTAACAGCCTGGCAAGGTCCTGCACCACTCCACGGCCCCTCCGGCGAGGCAGCAATGGTTTTCTTTATTAACCTGACTGAACTAGCTGGGAAAACCAGAGACGTTTTCTGGCACAGTTCGGATCACAAAAGGTCCAGCCCGCTCCTGGCTCCGGAGCTCGGGGCAGCCTGGGGCTGTCTGCGTCCTGCTGCCTCACGGTACGGGCATGCCTGGCAGTCAGCTCAACCCCCAAAAGCCCACGGGCAAAGTTCTACCCACGGCGCGTGTTTTCTGCAAAAACCGTTCGCTGCTGCGGTTTAACTCGTGACACAGCTCGAGCACGGAAATTCAGTGATATTTTGCTCAAAAAGTGCTTTTCATGGAGGACTTCTTGCGAAACAAACTTCTAATAACTCCTGCACCTAGCACAGGGTTTGGTTGCTACATAGCGATGCTCCTTTTCAAGGGATATTCAGCTTTTAACTAAGGTCTCCAGCAACCCCAAACCAACCAAAACCATCCCAAAATTCTATATTTAGTTCCTGAGCTCATCAGAAAACCTCAAGATTTGGATGTTTTTTGGGACTTGGGGTTTTTTTTGACACCTGTCTGCATTGGTAAATCAGATGTCTGAAGTGCAGAGTAATCCAGCCTTTACCCAACCTCAAAAAAAAAAAAAAATTAAAAGCCTCATACTTTAAAATTCAGTTCACTGCCTTTTTTTTTATATATATTTTAAAAAATAGGTGATTTTTCCTAGAAACATAATATTTTTCACCACTCCCTTGGCACACCTGAGCCAGATTTAAGCCTCAGAAGTAACATGAGGAAAGAGAAAGCTGCAAAAAATCATGGATTTCCTGCAAACCCAACAGCAATGCAACAGCTGGAGGAAACACCCAGTCCCCAACCATCCACCCAAATGACACCCAGTTTCCAAACTGGACAGCAAATAATTCCTCTGTTCAGCTTTCAAGACAAGAAAGCCACATTACAACATTTTTCTGCCCTGGGATGAAGAAATTAAGACCTAAGTGTTGCTGAAGACCGATTCCATGCTGCATCCGAAAAAAGTATTAATTGCAAAATGGTTTTCTAATGACTTTACCAAGGATGTAGCCCTGACAGGGTGAGATGTGATGCTCTGCAACCACTCCAGCCTCTTTCTCCATGCATTTAAGTGCCGTAATGTCACGGCCCAGCACTGGGGAAGTTTGGGCCACAGTTATACGAGCTTTGTGCTTAATGAGGGGCGCCTAATTAAAGTTGGGAAGCGCTGACTTCGTCAGGAGACCCTGCATCAAGTCTGTCCTAGGTTTTTTTGGGAGGTGAGCATCCCTGGCCGTCTGGTCACTCATCCCAGCAAGGTCACGCCTGCAATAATTCAGGATTTTGGCTCACCGGGCTGCACCAGCCTGGCACCATCAAGGCTCTCCACCGAAGTAATCCCAAATAATATCCTGAATTATTCTGATGATTAGGATGGTGCTTGCATTCCCAGAGAAGGGAAGGCACATGGAAAGATACGGACACTCTGAAAATCTTCGGAAATACAGAAGGCTGAAAGCTTGGAAGGAAGCAACCCCCAAACCCAGATGCTAAATATAATGAGGATGAGGATGCTCGAAGAATAAGGATGAAGGCAACGGTGCACATCCACCCTGGCCCAGTGCCAGGTGCCGAGGAGCCCCAAAAGGACAGGGCGAAAATTAGCAAGAGCAATCAAGTCACCGAAACGGAGACCTGGTGGCATCAGGCGCTGGGTTAATGGAGCTCTGCAGCAGCAGCTGGCGGCCGCTTCGGCAAAAAATCCAGGATTTCGCCTCAAATGAGATGCTCCAACACGGCTTCAAGCACTGTCCAGCCCAAGCTGCCGCCACTGGCACTGCCCTCGATGTTGCCATCCCAATTTTAGGAGGTTTTCTGCTTTCTAAACCTCACGCGGCAGCTCCTGTTGATTAAATCAAACCTGAGGTCTCCCCATCAGGGGTCACCCCAGTTGTGCAAAGGCAGTCACTTCCCTTAGACAGAAGGTGTCTAAAAATGCCGTTTTTCTAGGAAAAATACATACACACACACACAGTGCTGGAAGGTAAGGATTGCAGGTCAGGTAGTGTCTTAAAAAGACACGTTTTGCAGGTTTTTAAATGAATTTTCTCTCCTTTTATCTCTTGGGGGGAGTTAGGGTGAGGAGCTCGTGGGTGGGAACGGCACACGGGAATTTCTCATGGCTCCTGGAAGGATGTGTAGCTCAATATTTCCACTACCATGAGGAAAGAGCAATATATTCACATTGAGAAACCCTTGTTCCCATGTCCAAAATTATTATTTTCTATAAGATTTTCTTCTCATGGGGCACAGGCAGTTTTTGGGGGAGACACCGGACGCAAGCGACGCGGAGCTTTAGGAAACTGAGGGACACGATGATCAGTGAAGGATGCAGTGCCAGTCAAGAGCTGTTCAGAGGCATTTTTGAATTAAAAACAGGGCTTTTCCTGAGATAATACAAGATTTGCTCCCCCAGTTTGGTGGGCAAATCCATATTCCAGTGGTTTAACACCCAGAAGAGTTGGAGTTCTCTGGCACGATGAATATGCGAAGAGCAGCATCCAAGATAAAGATAATTGGATCATTTTAGATTTATATTTATACATACACACATTAAAAGAACATTTATATACCCATCCTATACATGTAAAGACAGAGGATATTGGAGGAGAACGGATAGAGAAAGAGGATATATATAAAAAAGATATTTATATCTCGGATTAATATATTGGATATATTATACTATATATTTCCAACGGATATAATATTAAATTGATAGTGTGGCTATAAGGATATAAATATCCCGTGCATTCACATAATATTTCCAGTGGCTGGATATAATGTAATATATCCAATATATTCAATGTATATCCCATATATATATATATCCCGTATATAGGATATAATGTAATATATTGAATATATTCAATGTATATCCCATATATATATATATATCCCATATATATATATAATATTCAAAATAATCATCCAACATAATGCAATAGATGGATATCATGTAATACACCCAATACATTCAATGTGTATCCAACATATATATTAATATATAATATCCAACAGAATACATCCAATGGCTGGATACAATGGGACAGAGGTACTATAATCTGTATTTCTATTTTATACATATATATATATATATATATATATATCTGACTTCCATAAGCATTAACCCCTTCTGCTGATGCTATTTGTCAAAATTCCACAAAAAAACCAACTTTTCTCAAGTTTTTGGCTTTCTCTCCTCCCACAGACTGGTGAAAATCAGCATTTTCCTAGGATGAGCAATACCCACATTAAAGCATTTTCCCTCCGTTTCGGGGTGCACCTTGCTGCCAAAAATAGCTATTTCTGCAAATGCAGCAGGTGGGACCCTTCGGGAAACAAACTGGCCATTCCAACAGGGTTTTCTGAACTTTTAGACACCTGCACAAGCACCTGCTAATTGTGGAGGTGGCTCTGGCTCTGAGTACTTCACCCCACTGTGAATTCTGCATTTTGAAGGGTTTTCCCAGCTGAATTTGCCTCTGCCATGAAGCCCCACTCCCACACCTGTGCCAGGATGCTTCCACCCTGAGCATCATCCAATGGCCAGGGGTTTGATTTTGCTTTTCAAAATAAAAAATAATAATAAAAAAAAATTTAAAGGCCTTGGGGAAACTGATTTTTGTTTAATAAAATAAATTAATAATTTCCCTGAGCTGTGACACCCAAAGCCACATGGAACCATGGTACCATGACGGATCCCAGGTCCACCCCAGCACCTGAAGCACATCTACATCCAGCAAAAGAAGGGGAAAGGAAGATGAAGGATGGGAAAAAATGGGATAAATTTCAAAACAAAAAGGTTTTTAGCAATAAAAATAACACTGAAGTAGTAGCTGCTTGAGGAGCAAAATGAATACCCAGAGAGACTCCAAAATTCAACCAAAATCCTCAAAAGCTTTGTCTCTACACCTGCCTGTGGGGCCAATTTCTGGTAGCAGAAATGGGTATTTTATAGCAATAAATAGATGATATTGAGAGATATTTATAGCTGCATCCATAGTATTTCTAATGAATGCTATTATAAATAATATATACTACATAATATATAGCAAGATAATAATTCCTTGCAGTATATCATTAGATATCAAGCATTGTATAGCACTCTAATATAAATTCTATAATCAGTAACTCACTAGTTATCAAGCATTAGAAATAAATATATCAATGTGAATAGATCCTAATCAATTTACCATGGATATAATATACATTTATGCATTAGAGAAATGCGTAGCAATATAATAACGTTGATATATAACCTGTAATAAGTGAATATAATGCACAAATATTTATAAATAATTAAATAACTACATGGCATAATCCTATATTAGAAATTTCATGTGACTATTCTCATATTTGATAATATTCTCATATTTGATAATAATTCCTTGCAATATATCATTAGATATCAAGCATTGTATAGCACTCTAATATAAATTCTATAATCAGTAACTCACTAGTTATCAAGCATTAGAAATAAATATATCAATGTGAATAGATCCTAATCAATTTCTAATATAGGATTATGCCACGTAGTTATTTAATTATTTATAAACATTCGTGCATTACATTCACTTATTACAGGTTATATATCAACGTTATTATATTGCTACGCATTTCTATAATGCATAAATGTATATTATACCCATGGTAATAAATATAATTTATCAGTATATAAAAAGAAAAAAAAAAGAGGGAAGTTTTTGCAAGTCAGCAGCAATTTGGAGGAAAAATCAGTCTTAAAAATCCCCCAAACCCCCAAAAGATTTTGGGGAAAAACCCACTTGTAACACCTGAGGCACGCTGTGAATATCCGGGTCACCCGACCACGAGCCCCGCTCAAACCCCAGCACACCGGGGCACGTCACCCCAGTGAGATTAAACAAGTTGTTCAAATCTTTTTTTTTTTCCTTTAAATCTTTTTTTTTTCAGTCTTTTTTTTCCTTTTATTTTTTTTTTTTTGCCCACAGAGCTGGAGCTGGGAATCCATTAGCCTTTAATGAAGTGAAACCCTCATCTTGCCGGAGCCACCTCATTTAGCGCAATTGTTTCGCAGCCATTACGGAAAGACAATTACAAGGAAGCGGCGAGAGTAATTGGAAATGCTGGCAGGAGTTGGGCGAAATGATAATAAATAAAAATATTCCCCCTAATAAGCTTGCCAGGAGGGGGGTGGGCTGGAGAAAATCAACATAATTAGAACTGAACCTCGGTGAGGAAAAACAGACAGCGGGGTGGCGAGCGCTCGGCATGGAGGAGTGGGGGGAAAGTGGAGAAAACTTCGCTTTTTTACTCAAAAACCAGCAGGAAAAAAAGATTTTCCCCACCTGTGCACAGCTATCAGGAGCAAAAAATGGATGGAATGGGAGATGCTGCCCACAGGTGATGCTCCTCCATCACCTGTTCCAGGCTGGAATTAAAGCCAAAAAAAAAGGCTTAAAAGTGAGATAGTTTTGCTCACAGGACGTCATCGAGGAGCATCACTGGGTAACGGGAATTTCTCCTCATCAGAGGGGGTTTTTTAACATGGAAAATACAATTATTCTTGCGAAACCTGTATTATTTCCATTATCTTTAAGACTAGAAAGCATTAAGGACGTAGATTTGGGTAAAAAGGGTTAAGTCATCCTGAAAACCCAACACAAGCAGCTGTTGGTGGGTTCCCTCTTTGCTCCTAAAATCCTGTTTTTTCCCACCAAATAATCCCTGTCCCCTGCAAAATCATCCACCCCCAGTTCCCATTCTCATCCCAACCCCGTGTTGCTTTAGCAGCTCCTGCAAAACAGCTGCAGAAAAAAAGCGCTTTAAATTAGGGGGTTGCACCCAAAAAAGCCATTCAAGCAAGGTTTTGCAGAAAAAAGGTTCTTCAAGCAGAAAATTGTACCTAAAAAAGTCCTTACAATAGGAGCTTGCACCCAAAAATGTACTTTTAGCAGGGGTTTTCAGCAAAAAAAAAAAGTCCTTAAAGCAGAGCTTTGCAGAAATAGTTGTACATGCAAGGGTTTGCACTAAAGGGGTTTGTGCCCCAAAAACTCCTCCCTCAAAAAAGGGTTTGCATCAAAAAAAAGCCCTTAAAATAGAGGGTTTGAATCAAAAACAGTCCTTCCATCACAAAATGTCCTTTCAAAGGGTGTTTGCACCAAAAAAAGTCTTTCCAACAGCGGCTTTGCACCAAAAAACCTCTTTAAACAAAGGTTTACAGCCAAAAAAGGATTTTTAGTCAGGTGTTTGCACCTAAAACGGGCCTCAAACCAAGCGACTGCACAGGAAAAAGTTCCCCAGCCCCTCTCTCCTCTGCTCCCACCCTCTGGACGCAAAACATCTGCTGCGAAATCCAGGGCAGGATGAGATCCCTCTCCATCACAGCAAGGCTTTCCCCAAATCCAGGCAAAATGCTGCAAAGGGAATTCTCCTTCTCATTTCTGTTCTGCTCGGAGTCGCCGCAATCCTGCTGGGGCGGGTGGGAAAAGCCAACAGCTCTGGGAGCACCCCAAGCCCTGATCAGGATCACCCCGAAGATAAAATACCCGCCAAAACAGCAAAATAGCCCCCCCAAATTCATAAAATATCCCCCAACAACAAAAATATCCCAAAACGTAATAAAATACCCCTAAAAATACATTTAAAAATTAAAATTGAAATTTAAAAAATGCGCCAAATAAATTATAAAGTACAGAAAAAATAAAATGCCCCAAATAAATAACGAAATACCTACAGAAAAATTGTAAAATACAGAAAAAATAAAATGCCCCAAATAAATAACGAAATACCTTCAATAAACTATAAAATACAGAAAAAATAAAATACCCCAAATAAATAACGAAATACCTCCAAAATAATAAAATACCCCAAATAAATAACGAAATACCTCCAAAATAATAAAATATCCCAAATAAATACCAAAATACCTCCAAAATAATAAAATAGTCAAGATAAATAACGAAATACCTTCAAAATAAAATAGCCAAAGTAAATGATAAAATAACCCTAAGTAAATAACAAAAC